>BEXV01003443.1:9277-33747 GCA_003118195.1 Hemicentrotus pulcherrimus | reverse complement strand
AAAAAAAAAAAAAAAACACACTGCATATTGTGTGTCCATTCGTAGAACAGTGTAGATTTATGGTTTACTCATGAGATTTTGGCAGAAATAGTCCAGCAAAGATTTTTAGATTAGCATATTGTTCCTAGGACATGGCTAATTGTGATTTGGAATTTCACAGTTGCCTTATAATACCAAGAGTTGTACATGTAAAGTCAGGAACCTGCACAAGGACACCTGACTCACTTACGGCCATCAGTAAATCATGTGTGACTTCTTACTCACCAACAGTCTCCTGTGTACATAACATGACTTCCATCAATGCAGTATACACTGAGATGACCGTGACCTATTATTTTTTATTTATTTTGATATTTCTTTATTTAACAGAGAAATACAATAAAGAGGACATGTATCAAGACACTGCCACCAGTCCTGGTTATTCAGCTCAAGAGGTTTGGTTATGACTGGGAGGCAGGCAGAGCTCTCAAGTTTGATGACTACTTCAAGGTGAGATGAAGATGATGATGGTTTTGATAATAATGATGATGATGATGGTGGTAATGATGATGATGATGATGATGATGATGATGACAAATTATGTTGGTGGTGGTTGTGGTGAAAAATACATTGAGTGATTTTTATGCCTCCGTTACGAAGTAGCCGGAGGCATTATATTTTCGGGTTGTCCGTCCGTCCGTACGTCTGTACGTATCTACATCCCGTTCTCGTGATCGGGTTATCTTAAGAACCGATTGATAGATTCCTTCCAGACTTGGGTCATGTATGTTACTTGCAGTGCCAATGATCTGATTAGATTTTGGGGTCTCGAGGTCAAAGGTCAAAGGTCACAGTACACATTATGTATGTAGGGGGGGGCCAGATGGGTAGACAATGTATGCTAAATTTGGAAATACACATGTATATGACATTTGTGAAGGGATTCATCATGTTACCATCTTTTGTATCAGTTTCCCTGGGTGTTAGACATGGAGCCGTTCACATCTAAGGGTATGGCTCGAAGAGAGCAGCAGCAGCAGGCCGATGATCCACCCAGCCCTATGAACTACCAGAGACATGTCTCGTCCCAAAGCTCTACCGATGATCTCTACCAGCTGGTTGGTGTGGTCGTTCACAGCGGGCAAGCCAACGCTGGTCATTACTACTCCTTCATCAAGGACAGAGGGTAAGCTCATGGTGTAGTCTTTCATTCGTCTGGGGGTGTTTCAAAAAGACTAAGATTGACTTACGTTTGCCTTGGACTATGGCAAGCGATTTATGCCCTTAAAATATCTTGAACCAGATGTAAAATTAGAGGGAAAAAACCTTAGAAATTATGATCTTCAGATAATGTTTTTTTCCTTAAACAATAAAGTATCAACAGATTGTGAATTCTGTAGATTTGTGACATCCCATGAGAGACCAATGGTGAGAGCAGAATGGCCTGCCATAGTTTAAGTTTCAACTTAAAGTAATTCTTAGTCTTGGCACCCCCACCCTGGACTGCTTTGGTAATGGATTGAGAGTTGAATTAGAATGTCTAAATACACACCATTTTTCCCAGAATTATGTTACATTAGGCACGTCCATTCTTTTAAACAATGGTCATTTAAAAAAATTTAATAATTATTTAATGAGCTTTCAAGCAATGTTTGGGACATGGCTCTTTGCAGCAACAAATTAGTTGAATCTGATAATTAATTTGTAACTGCCACTCTTTCTAATCCCGTCCAATTCAATCCAGACTAGAAATTACCAGAGCACCTACCCAGTTGCCTAATCTGAGATGCTGATGACACTTTTCAATGCTTCGTTGTTCATGATTAATTAATTAAAGTATTGATTAATTGTACCCACTTTTAAATAGGTGTGTCTTAAGTTTGGTTCTAAAAGTAGAAAGCAAATCATGTGTTTGAATCAAAATAAAATGATTTCAGAATATCAATCAGCACAAACAGGTAAACTTCCCTCTTTCCTCCCACAGAGGTACGTCCATGACCAACATGAGTAAGGGGAAGTGGTTCCGATTCAACGACACCCAGGTTGAGGAGTTCATAATGTCGGATGCTGCCCTCGAGGCTGAGTGCTTCGGAGGTTCATTCAGGTCAAAGTCAAATGAGACAACAGGTCAGTATGAACCTCATACCAGGTTTCTTTGAACCCACACAGGGCTGTTATCAATAGAGTTTCCACAAACCCCTTTTTTTAATGTGCGCATTGTAGTGTATGTGTGTGACTGGATTTCTAAAAAACATATACATCAAATCTTTATATCTTGGGACTGACCTTTAACATCACCATCTGGAAGATGCAACTTGATTTTAAAGTAGGGTCTGTCAGAGTTGGTTTGTATCTGTACTGCTAGACTAGCTCACATCATACATTATTTTTCACCATATATTTGACATATTAGCTTAAGTACATGTATGTGGTCTTGCAAAATTATTTGAAAGATATTTTGAAAGATATAAAGATCAATGTTCTTGTGTCCTCTGAGTGGTCTTTATATATAAATTTCATTATATACATACAAATATGTAGGATGTTAAGGCTAAATATATTACTCATTGCGGATGTAGTATCAAAAATAATATCGCTAGTGATATTCGTTTGTCTCGCAATGTATGGTCAACAAGCGATCTAAAAGACCACAACGTTTTGTGCGCCGCCGCTACACTTCTTCAGGTGATAAAATATATTGTCCCTTGTTGACCATACATTGGGAGACAAACAGATATCACTAGGAATATTATTTTTGATGTAGGATGTTGTTATAAATCACTAAAATGATTTTCTCTCCAGTATTCGCTGCTATGGCAGTTCTTGTGTATGGGATATGAAAATCCGCATTTGATCGAGTAAAATGAATGAGGAATATTGATGCTCTGTATTTTTGTTTGTGCTTTGTCTACCCAGGGTCATACGGACCAGAGAACAGACTACGAACGTGGAGTGGTTACATGTTGTTCTATGAGAAGATGGAAGGGATGAGAAGCCCTGACCCTATGGCTAGGATAGGACGCAAGGGATACCATGGTGATATACATGGGTGAGTACATTCATTGAAGATTAGTTACTACTGTAGCGTTGTAGAAATGATTTGCTTGATACATTTTAGTTGGAGAAATGGGAAAATAGTGTCGGTTACCTCTTCAAGAAACTGTTTAGCAATTAAAGAAGATGTTTGCTAACATTTTGAGTCTTTGACAGAAATGGAAATGAAAATTCTCTGTCATGGTATTTCCACACAGTTCAAAGTCCACTTCTCTGTTCTCTACAGTTCTTGAACACATTTGCAGTATTAGTCCACTCCAGGGCCACTTTTCACAAAACTTGCTATCAATGACAAGCGACAAAATTCAATGACAACCTTGTTGCACACATCCAGGAGTTTTTATCATTAATTGCATTTAAAAAAAATAAGAACAAGTTTCATGCTACAGGACCAAGGCCTTCATATATTATCTCCTGTTTGTTTTTCACTTTTTTTGTTTTTGATAATGTTTAATTTTCCCTAATATTTTTTCTTCTTAGGAGTCTGGTTATCTCTAACCCCATCTTCCGCATCGTCAAACAAAATTATGATTTTTCTTAATTCCATTTCTCTTCTTCTCAGGAGTATGGATGGTCTGAGTTCCCCAGAACTGTCGCCTACAGGAGACAGGATGAGTGAGCTCTCAGCCCTGGTGCACAAGGGTGAGAAGAGAGGGTTCTTCTTGGATAAGATGCCTGCACCCATCCAGAGACAGATAGAGGATGAGAACCTACAGTTCTTGAGGAACAGGGCCGTCTACAACCAGGAGTACATCACCTTTGTCCGCAAGCTGGCATCCTGCAGTTTGGTGAGTGGACTTTGGAGTTTGGAGATTGACTGTTGAAAGAGAATATTGACAACTTGGTGTGTTCTTTGAGTTTTGATGGACCCAATTCGATCTAATTGCAAATCTATAATAAGACATTGGAGATTGTAAGGTTGTGATTGAGTGTTAGGTTTGATCGGCTTGATCAGTTACAAATCTTTGTAAGACAGTTCTTTGTATTTTGAAAATATAGTTTCCATTACAAATATTTAAGTTTCTTTTTGAAGAAAAAAATATTTTCAATATTTTCCTACCTCAAAAATTTGGTAAAATATAGTCATTATGGAACTTAATACATGTATGACCAAATTTGCTTGGACCTGCGTTCACTCACATAATTCTGAGAAGCTCTGCACAAGGTGTGGAGATGGTGTACTTTTGTAAAATTAATCAAAAGTAATGAATGTCCTCATCAGAGTTTAACTTGAGTTTCAATAATATTATTACGCTGGTATCTGTGTTGTTTCTCCTTAGCACATGACATACCATCCAGCATACAGTATGATGGCCCAACAGAGTATCAAGCTTGCCATGCACTTTGTGCTCAACACTCTCTTCAGAACAAAGAAGAAACTCCGGTAAGTGAAAAGGATAACACCAGTTGAAAATTGATGTTAAAGCCTGTCTGCACTTTTTGGCCAGGAGGGATTTAGACCTCCCAGCGTGGTCACTGACGGGTTGTTATCTCATCAAATCAGCTCTCAATTAACATAAGAAACGGGATCATGGGGGACCAACGGGTACCGCTTAGGCATTGTTTGCTATATAGAGGGTGCAAGTACGGTGTAGCTACAAGTAGTTCCATCCCGCTTTAAGATTCAAATAATAGTAATAATGGTGGGTTCTTGTATAGGACCCCATGTCTGTCAGACTTGATACTCCTGGTGCTCCACAATAGTACCATGGCTGCCATTATGGTGCTCTAGCATTTTAAAGAATGAATAAATAAATAGGAGCATACCAGCATGCATTAGAGAACTGGGATTGAGTACTGCTCCCTTTTCAGCTCAGATCCTGTATGAAATATCATTCCCAACCTAATTGCAATCTTATAGTATATGGAAAGTCCAATTAATTTGTGCCTTCCATGTTACCAACTACCACAAAGCTTTTAGTGTATCTGATCATAGTGTAACATTGACAACCCTCTCACAGCTAAGAATGATGAAATGTGAAGAATAGGGATATATTTGATGTGAATTATGCTCAATCTACATGTATCTTAGACTTTCCCTCTGCTCTTCACTTATTTATACATATACACCTGTGTACAAAATACATTCTATGATGGTATATGGCTCATTAGAAATATGATATCATGCTGCGCATGATTGGTAGAACTACCTCTATTTGCTTAATTGGCCAAGAAATGTTGACATACCGTTAAACATGATTAAAGAATTTTCAAATGTTCTGAACAGAATGAAGGCCTGGTTAGGTTCTATGTTACACTATATTTACCCCTCTGATGTAGCACATGGCCTGAGAGTTACTTTTATGTCTCTCCGGCTGCAGGTATGATTTAGAGGACTGGAGAGACCTGATTGATAGCATAGTGAAAGACAGTCCGGAAGCTTGTGAATGGGCTCTGGAAATCTTGGCATCATCACAAGGCAGAGACTACCTCAAGTAAGTAGAAGTACTGTTACTGGCATGCGAAACATAAGAAGTGGTCTAGCATGAGATCCTACCGTCAAACCTGCTTTAGTGACCACCTGTCTACAACAAGCACATTTTTTGTTTCCCTTGAAAATGGTTTCTCATTAAAAGATGTACTAAAGGACCTGTCCACAAAGACCACTTTTTGTGTTTCCCTTGGCCGGTTGCCGCCATTTTGACTGTATATGCAGTGAAACACAGCTCACTCACAACTGATAGGATGAATTCCCATGTGTTTAAGAATCTAGTATGCTGCAAAAAAATTCAAGCGACTCATGGAACACAGTTATACTGGGAATCGCTTGAAGCATATCAATGAGAGATAGGAGAGCCTAGTTTCAGCCTAATTCAGGTGAAGAACTTATTTTGACGAATTTCTCTTGTGTGGCGAGGTTCTTTTGAAGTTTGTGAAAGATTGCTCATTACGTAAGACTCATTCACTCATTAAAATTAAATCCACTTTTTGTGATTCTTTAAGCTGTTTTTGCTGATGTTGTATTTTGCTATTGTTGCTTGTGCTGTTCATATAGCTCCTATTTTCCTACAGACAATGTTAGTGTAAAATGTTTATGTTGATGCTGGTTGTGATGTAGCTATTGTTGTTAGTGTATAGGTGTTATTGCTGTCACTTATGGTGCTGTTGGTGAAATTGTTGTTACATAATGATATTTTTTCTTCAAGGTCTAGTCTTAGAAAATCTGGTTAATGTTGTTGATATTGTTATGGCTGCCAGTGTTATCGTTAATCCCTGAATCCCTGAATCCTGTAATATTACATTGATTTCTACATTTACCAGGGCCTTCCTACTAGAATGTCCTAGTCAAGAGGTTCGGATGGCTATGGCTAACATTGTCAAGAGTGTCATGCAGAGCTTTGTCCTGCGATCCCATGACACACACCAAGCCAATCTGGACTTCATCCTTGAGCATCTACTGTCTCTCCTGGACAAGGAGGTCCTGGAGCACTGCAGGAGCTGCGTCCAGTACTTCTGGCTCCTCAGCATGTACCTGGAGCTGGTAAGACATCAAGGACCCGTTTCACAAAGCCTTTTTTCAATGACAAATGACAAAAAATCAGTGGGAAATCTGCTGATAACCAATCAGAAGCAAGAATTTCTGTAGCTTAAAACAAAGACTAGCATTTGTCACTGAGTTTTGTGAAACGTCCTCCAGAAGTAATCTTTCCTTTCAATAGATTTTACCCAATCTGTGCAGTTTGGTTTACCAATTGGTTTACCAACAGTTTTCATACCTGTAGAACTAACTATCAGTAGAAAATTTCTTAGTTTCAGTTTTGCTTCATTTTTGAGATGGACTTTTGCAAACTTTAGAGTGGAACTTTTTTAGTATCTACCCAGGTCTCTTTAAGCTCCTCTGCAATCAATGCTGTTGTAAATGTTATTAGCACATCATTTCAAGTATTGTGATGAAATATTTTGGATTGTTTGTGAATGCATTTGGATACAATCAAGACGATTAGTTATGCAGTGTGTCACATACTTTTGATGATTTCCATGCTGGGGTTTTATATTATACCTTAATATTCTGTATGTTTTGTTTCATAGTTTGTATAACAATGAGTAAAATGACTTGAAAGAAACGAGTGTCACTTCAAAATTACCCTTAATGGGTGTACAACTCTGCACACAGCAAACTCGTAGTCTACTCAACAAATACCCCTCGTTTCTTGGGTGGTGCAAATGTCAGCAGATACAACTTAACCAAATGGGGATTAGACAGAGCATTACATAAAGCTTGTTAGTCATAAAACTGAAGGCTAATCCCGGTGATTTACAACGCATGTTATTGGGTAAACACCCAAACGGTTTCTTATTCCCAATGAGACTCCACTTTTATGTGTCTTTAAAGAGAAATTTGAGTTCTGGGAGAGGTGGAAAATAATGTATGAGCATTTTCATTGTTATTATGCAAGTGTGGAAGAACATCAGAGAAAAAATGTTCCCTGAAAAGCATGTCTCTTCAAATGCCTTCATATTCTAAATATGACATGTAACAGCTTAAAAATATGGGCCTCATTTAATGCCACATGTTTGTGTAGTCCCACATATATCTTTCTGTGTACAGTGCTTGTTCCTTTTACCAAGACTGCGCCAAATTTCTTATCACTTTGATGGCGCTTTGACTTTGGTGGAAAGCGCTTTATAAGCACTGTTTTTATATATTTATTCATGTACTTATTTATTATTATTTTTATTCATTTTTTCCAGACCCTTGCAGTACATGCTACATGATCATCTTTTCTGATCAATTTCACACTGTTTCTTTCATATTCATATTCAAATTTCGCTTTGCAATCGCATGACCAGAACTCAACTTTATCTTTAAAGTAAGAAGCCCAAACTAATGACCTTCTCTGTATCTCTATCTTGCAGGGTTCAGATACCTGTGAGCACCTGTTCAGGAGGAAAGCTTTCCAAAGACTCATCACATTCCTCATAGGACCTCCTTCAGAGCTGAACGACTTGGTAAGAAATGTGAGGCTTGACAGTATGTATGAAGTGGTATAACTCAATCCAGTCTTAAAGCCCTACTGTACTACTTGTAGCTAGTTGCTCCCTCTTTCTATATATAGAAAACAATGCCTAATCGATGACCATTGGTCTAACTTGATCCCCTTTTTCTTATGTTAATTGAGAGCTGAGTTGATGAGATGGTGGCCACTTGTCAGTGACTACCCTGGGTGGTCTAATCCCTCCTAGCCAAACTAGTACAGATGGCCTTTAATTAGAAGTTTGTAACCACCCGGTACTCATTTGGCCAGAGGAATGTTTAAAACATGCTCTGAATGGAATAGTTACAAACATAGATTTGGTACAAGAACTTCTTTTTTCATGACACACAAAGACTTCATGTAATTATATATTTGAAGCTTTCATGAATGATACTTTTTATTTTGACCTGAAAGTATCAGGAAATGTGCTTGGTTTAACAGACTAGCAATTCATATCTTCATATTCATAGTAATGCTGTGCCTTAGGACACTACATTTTTGTAGCTCCCACCAATATGAGATCTCGTGGTACCAAGTCCACCATTCCAAACGCAGCTCTTTTTATGAGATTTCTCTTTTCTTCTCCAGGACATCCAGACAAGACGATGGACATCACTTCAGACCAGAGAGTTTGGTTTCCTGCATACCATGCTTGCTGCTATGGTTCTACACTCAGATGTTTCTCCATACTGGTCTGTTGGTATGTACAGAAAAAAAGATGTGATTGTTTGCGTTCGGTAAAGTATGGCATATGCTCCAGCAACAGTTGCTTCACTGTCAAGTTACTTATGAAAGGGGGTGCAGCATTACAAATACTGGTTAACGCTATCTAGGACTTCTTTTGGAGAACTGCACGTAAACGAATGGCCTGGATTGACGGTCAGCTTTGTGAAACAGACCGAAGTTCTCCTCACGCTTCGGTTTTGCGTATGCTGCATGCACGTGAATACTGCGGTTGCGTCCTCCATAGTCATATTAGGGACTTTCAGATTTACATGACAAGAGTGTGGACTGCAGCATTGTGTTAAGGCACTGGGCCGTGCCCGGCAGTGCCTTAAAAGGACGTCACATTACCTTAAAAGGATGTCACACGTGGCGGTCCACATTCTCGTTGTGTAAATCAAAAAGTCCCTATTATACACGATTGGCCACGAGTCAGGCCTGGGGAAAGGCATGTAGTCTTGTCATGCTACACCCCTTTAAATTTTGAACCTGACCCTTGGACCCAACACACTAACATAACGCTAACCCTAACCCTAAAATGATTATCACAATTAAAGCTGCTACTCTATCTTTGAGACAGTAAAGCCTGGAGCTAATATCACTAGGGCAAACGTTGTATCTCGTCTTTAGTTGATGGGTAGATGGATGATTTCCTTTATACTTTGTCACCTGCCTTGGTACTGCACTCAGATATTTTCTTCCTTGTTTGATCTTATATACAGTAAAAGGGGTTTGAGTGTATGGTGGTATTTATAATGAGAATTTGAAAGTATTTAAAATATGTTTTATTTTTAGAAGTGTGATATGCATTTCAGTTTGTAGAGATAACCTGGTATTTATTTGAGCATTGCATGTTTGTTTTGATCTCCTTGGTTGAAAATAAATACTTAAAGAGAAGGGTGAGTTCTGGGAAGAGGTGGAAAAGAATTGAAGTCATGGTGGAAGAACATCAGATAAAAAACGTTCCCTGAAAAGCATGGCTCTTCAAATGCCTTAGTATTCTAAATATGGCATGTAACAGCATACAAATCGGGAGGGATTTTTGTGCCACATGTTTGCGTAGTCCCATAATCATCTTTCTGTGTACAGTGCTTGTAACTTTACCAAGACTGGGCAAATTTCTTATCATTTTGATCATTCCACAACCTTGCAGTACACACCAATACTTATATGCTTGATGATCAACCTTTTCTAATCGATTCCACGTTTCTTTTACAATGCAATCGCATGACCAACTTTATCTTTAAATGCTTTTTTTTTCCTTCTGAATTGTTCTCTTTCATCAGACCTTGGTGACAAGCCTAAGAGGAGACCCATCTTGATCCTAGAGAACCTGAACAGATTTTTACCGGTGCCAGAAGATATGAGACATACTCTGTTTGGTCCTCCATGCCTCAAGTATATCAAGGAGGTATGAAAGATAGATAGAATATAGATGGATGAATGGATAGATGGATGAATGGATAGAAAGCTAGATGGCTGGATAGATAGATAGATGGATAGATAGATAGATGGATAGATAGATAGATAGATAGATAGAAAGAAAGATAGATTGATGGATGGATAGCGGGATAGCTGCATAAATAGATAGAAAGCTAGATGGCAGAATGTATGAATGAATAAATAGATAGATGGATAGATAGATGAATAGATAGATAGATAGATAGATGGATGAATGGATGGACGGATAGATAGATAGAGAGATAGATAGAGAGATAAATAGAGAGATAAATAGAGAGATAGATAGATGGATAGATAGATAGATGGATAGATAGATAGATAGATAGATAGAAAGAAAGATAGATTGATGGATGGATAGCGGGATAGCTGCATAAATAGATAGAAAGCTAGATGGCAGAATGTATGAATGAATAAATAGATAGATGGATAGATAGATGAATAGATAGATACACCCTGTAGATGAAAATATAGATTGATAGATAGATCAATGAATGTACATGTATAAATAAAAAAAAGAAGATAGATATAAAGGTAGATAGATAAATATACGAGAAATTCAGAGAGATTGATGTTATCATAAACATGAAGAAAAGTCAGAAAGAGGGGGTATTAATGATAATATCACAAACATTCCTTGATTATAAGATGCTGGTATATTTAGGAAAACCTTGTCCCATAGACCTCGATTGTTATGTTCATACACTGCTACATATAATTGGTTTGATATTTATGCATGTTGTGTCATGTAAATTGAACATTTTCAGCCCTTGCGTTACTTTTCCAGTGTATTATTTTGTGTCAATAAACCAATACAGTTTCAATTTCAAATTGAATTTCCATAATGATCACAACATCTGAATAATCAATATGTTCTTCCTTTTAGTAGTACATGTATGTTGTAGTTAACGAGTGCTAACTAGCACTGCCTGCAAGAAAATAATTTATGATTATATTTGTACTTCATCTTTTTCATTATGATCTCATTGCTTTAATTATTACATGTTATTACCTATTTTGTTTCCTGTAATTTTCATGTTTGTTTTTACTATTGTGAAAAAACCTGTAATTTGGCTGTCGAGCCGCGGTTGAATTTTTATTGCAATAAACCATTACTACTTCTACTACTTTTGATTCTTATTTCCAGTCTGTGCTAGCATTCCGTGAAGTTCATTCCTCGACCACACCCATTCTTGATATGTTACTGCATTGTAGCTTCTGCAATGAAGGATTTACATTTAATGTCATGATGATCATACATGTAAGTAAAACCCTCTCAATGTATTGATAATTCTCGGTCATGGTGTTACAAATAGTCTGTAGGTTCTTATTCTTCTTATTCTACTCATAATTTAATTTTTTTTCTCATTTCATTCTTCACAAGATTATGAGATTTATTTCTCTTGTTAAATATATGTCTATTTAAATTTGTATTTCTCTTTCTAATATATGGTTTTCTCTGTTGCATTTCTTTCTTCTTCTGTTCTAATCTTTTATCTTTATTTGTATTTCTACCTATTCAATCCATCACACTTTTCCCTTATTCTTTATCCATCTTGTTGAAGTTATTCTTTTTCTCTATTCTTCTTTCAATAGGAATGTATTCTTAAATAGTAATCTCATTCATTATTGTATTAAACATTTTTTTTGTTAATGCGGCTTCAACTGCTTTTGAACTGTGCTCTTGTTAGTAACTCAATTCTTTAAAAAAATGTATGACATTACCATTAACACAAACAAAAGTAAATTGTACGAGTGATGTGATTGGTCTTTTTTGTCCTGATAGAGTCAAGTATCCTCTGCTCCAGCCAATGAGCTGAAGGCTATCTTTGTGCTGCTGCTAGAGCTCTTGCTACTGGATGATCCTCTACAGCTTATAAGATTGAAGCTGGCCATGGAAGGCAATGAAAGCAATGGACTCTTCAGTAAGTCAACACTTTCATTTATTAGGGAGATCCAGTCAAACCTGCTTTAGTGATTACCTGTCTACAAAGACCACATTTTGTGTTTCCCTTGAAAATGGTTTCTCATTGAAACATGTAGTAAAGGAACCTGTCTACTAAGACCACCTGTTTACAAAGACCACTTTTTATGTTTCTCTTAGGCGGCTGCTATAGACAGGTTTGATTGTATATATAAATATATTGATGTTATTATAGGGATAAAGATCTATTCTGCGCTGGGTCAGCATGGTCTATTATTAGGAAGTGAATCCCTATTTTGTGATTTACCTAATAGGAAATAAAATTAAATTGTTTTAAACTCAAAAGAAAGTATAAATTAGTTGTTATTCAGAATTATTAATACAGACGTATGTCTTTTGAATTAGTTGTATAGTTTCAAAATCAAATCAGTTCAATAGTACCCTTGAGTAAGACACTCATTTTTGATTATTTAGCCCCTTGTTGAAGCCAGTCTGGGTTCCCTGGAGCTTTGATAGGCATTAGAGATTCTTGCTGTCTTAAAGTGAATGATGAATAGTCCGAATAGATAAAACAAACTTGCATTTGCGGTACTTGCATCTTGTATTAAAGTGACGTTTATTTTCCTTTCATCCTGTTCTCCACGTTGCCCTCTTTGCCCTGCAGGTATCATCCGTAACTGTACAGGCAATGACAGCCGGCGGTCCTACCAATGCATCAAGTTCTTGGTGCATCTGTCCAACAAGTCACCAGCAGCCAAGGAATACCTGACATCGGTCTCCCAGAAGTGGCACTGGGCAGTTAACTGGCTCAAGAAGAAGGTATATAGAACTCCTACTGAACCCATTAAGTAAAGGAATTAAAGTGCTAAATTGATGATAATTTCTTCAATTTAGGACACTATTATTTTTTTTTTCCTTTTTTTTTTCTACCTTTTTTATGAAAAATGATTGTGGTTAAAGGGTACATTAAAGAGTTATATAAGTTGTCAATTTGTAATAAAATAATGGTGAGATATAACTTTTGAACATGTTGTAAGAAGTATGATACCGCTCTGTTTGGAAAGAAGTTGCATTGGCTAGATCAAGAAGGTACATTGGCTAGATCAAGAAGGTACATGTACTTCTTAAACCCTTTGAACTAATAGTTTTGAATTTGAATTGTAATTGTATGATTTTTGGAGAGGTGACACAGTCCTCAAAAACCTCTTGAACTCGGATATGAAATGTAATAAATAATGACTTTTAAATTGTATGGCATTGCGTATTAAACAGATGACAGAGCACTACTGGAACCCTCAGAGTTCCATCTCCAACGAGTCGTCCACCAGCAAGGGTTTCCAACGCACCATGAGCGCTCAAGACACCCTGGCTGAAGCCACCGCCCTCCTCACAGACCTCACCACACAGGATGAAGACGAGGATGATGATGCTATCACCAAGGAGGAGGATGAGGGAGAAGAGACCACCGAGGGCACCGTCACACCCAGGATGGAGATCAACGGGTCGTCGGAAGGGTCAGAGGTCAATGGAAACGGCGGTGGGGAGAAGCCGACGGAAAAGATAAGCGGGATAGACGATGTGGATGGATAGCTTGATCATCAGGAAGGAAAGAGGTTAATTCCTTCCCTACTGGAACCAGGTGGTTCATGTGTCAAACCTATGGGATTGAAATCATGGAGGAGTCAATGGGTTGAGAGAGAAAGGATCCATGCCTTAGAGGTTGCTTGGGACATAGGGTATGGACAGATTATTCTGGTCTGCATGGATATGATCTGAGCAAAGGAGATTGGTAGCAAGGAGCTGTGATGGGAAGATAGCAGGTATGGAAGGATTGATCCGGATGATACACTCACTCTACATGTTGGTTGAGAAGTCTGTGTAAGGAACATGGAGGAGTAGGGCATCCTCTTAGCTCCAGTAACCCGAGGGTTTGACTTTGACGAGAGTTTGAACTCCATGGCATGAGAAAGAGTGATCATCACTGTTGGAGAGAATGCAGGTAGATCGAGAAAGCAAAGGGAATTTCCAGTACCCAGACCCAGTCTGGGGCCTGTCTTATAAACAGTTAATATCAATTGCAACTTTATTGTGATTGATATTAATCGCAACTTTGTACATAAGAGATAGGAGACTGTAAAGTTGCGATTGATTGGATGACTTGCGGTCGATTCAGATCAATCACAGGTCTCTATAAGACAGGGCCCTGGATGCATTTCTTGTCCAATATCTAGTCCTTGTTCAGAATCTAGACCTAGGCTAAGACACTGAATCGGTCTCATCTATACCAAGTTTTTACAGGTCTTTCTCTCATATTATCCTTTTAGATGGGATGTGATGATAACCCTTTCGATAAATGTGTTTTCATTTCCATGGATAACAAAGAGCTGTTTTCAGAAAGCTTGAACTTATGATGCAGGATATGACATTCTGATGAACAAACACAAAAGCACCATTTATTGATTGTGCAAAGTGTTATTCAAATATATATATCTAGAACAGATTTTTTTTACAAAGTATGATTTTAATAATGGCTATTGATGCAGTGCTGGTATCTGCCAGGTACTAGTGCTCATGGCACTCAATTTCCTTCAGAGAAAATGAATCTACTTAACTTCTCTTTCGCTAAGATGTCATTAATTAGGTGAGATATGGTAACTATGACAACATAATCTGACAAAGCAATATATTTCATGTGAATGATAAGCATGCAACACATAGTGGAACCATTTCACTACTTTTTGTAGATGTTGTTGCAATCTTGATGCAATGTATATCAGTCTTGTTGAAGTGACCTTCAATGACCTTCAATGACCTGTCAATGACCTGACAGCAAGTTCAGGGTAGTTTGATATAGCCGTACTTTTACTCTATTTTTCATATCACTTTTGAAAATCGCTGAAGATGGATGTTGAAATTGGGTTGTTTTCTGTCCCCTTCTATTGATTTCCCAACTAACAGGAACATTATAACAATGTTGTAAATTCCTAAATTGTAATTTAACAAACTGGTAATTAATCTGGGTTAAGGGCATTATTTAATCAGAAGAATACTTATATCTGAGCTGCCGTCGCATACTCAGGACAATTATGTATGTCATGGGCTTATACATATTTCACCAATTATAAATATGTCAGCAATATGTGTTATTATATCTACATATAAATTACTTGACAACTGGGCCTATGAGGTTCTAATGAATATGGGCCCAGAAGTCTGGTAATGATATTTAAAGAATATAAGGGTAAGAGCTTTCATAAGAGAATTACTGCTGAACTGGTTTTGAAGTGCATTTGTATTCATTGGTGTACATACACACAAGTGCCATTCTGAAAACGATGCAAGTTTGACAAGTTTAATTTTCAAAAGTTCTTACATCTGTCACGTTTCTTTGATATATAAACCAAACTTTCTACTGAGATCACACACTTAATGAATACGTAGTGCCTCGATGTTACATCTGCATCCATACTCAAACTTTTTGGCATTTTCATAGAGATTGCAATTTGCTTCACTGTCACAGACTGGCAAGATATCCAGTCTTTATACTGGCTCTTCTGCATGAGTCATACATGTAAAAGTAGGCAGCTCTTTTAAAAAGATGAATATTTATGCAGTAAAGTTAAAATGTGGTATAGTTAACATGCGCTATGAATAGTTATTGCTGAAACAATGCTCATTATGGTTAATGCCGTTTGCTTAATTTTTATGTCAAGGTCACTAAAGGTATCAACAAAATGCAATTCTCAAGAAGAGAAATGTATTCCAATTTGGAACATTCAAGAACTGATGATGATACTGATACAAGCCGCAGTATCCATGACAGGTTTTAGGGTCTTTCTGACAATTACCCAAGAGTATACATCGTCTGGGGCAAGAATAGCGTTATCTCATATACTATAACACAGAGTTTACACCCTTCTGGCTCTAAACAGATGATATATTCACTCAAATATGATATCATTACAATTATAATTATAAATTTGATTGGGTTTACCGTATGTATATCAAATAAATAATTGAAAGAATATGAATTGAAATTGAAAATAAAAGTGGATCTGTATGTTGAGAATGTGTCAGGTCAGTGTTTGCAAATTTGCTTTGATGTAGTACTAATACTTTTTCTTCTTTTTCTTCAGCTGATGTTCAGGATTATTTCATATTCTTCCAAAGAGGAAATGCATGGTTGTGTTAAGGTCAACAGACAGTTATATTTTTTAATGTGATATTTTATTCTGGAATTCAATTTGGAAAGAAAAAGGAAAGCAATATTAAGTTGATATACAATGTGTTATGCAAAGCATTTCTTTTTATTAAATCATTGGTTATTAGTACAGATTCTCATAGAGCAATTTGAGGAAGCGATTTTAGTGAACAGAAATATGACTGGAGAAGAGAAAATTGACTGAGTTTTTTTGCTGTAGTATCCTATGAGTTTGTAGTACTAGGAGTGAAACTGATAGAGATGTATTGTAACTTGCAGTACTGTTAAACTGAACAAAATCAACTTTGTGCCTTTGTGATTTAGATTTTAGAACAACATTAACAATTGAGATAGGATCGCATATTTTTATCCTTCTTTTAAAAAAATAATTGTAATGTTTCCTCTTTTATTTTTTTTAATGAATTTTTCCACTTCATCTAATGAAATAAAAGGCAATTCTATTCTCATAAGATACATTATACTAAAATATTAAGATAAAATATCAATGATCGAAAAAGTTACCAGTTCTTTCTGGCATAAAAAGTTGTGTGTAAATGCAACTCCAAAACTTATATGCAAGTTCAAAATATGCCGTTGCAGAATAGTTGATAGTCAAGTTGCATTTATTTTGTGTAGTTATGTTAAACACGAACTTTTATGCAAGAGGATGCAGAAATATAATATTCAATGTTGCTTTCAATATTTTTGCTTTAATAGGTGGTGGTAAAATTTGCACCTGCCAATATTCTGAATGAACTAATTCATGTCAAATTTAATATTTTTAAAGTTCTTTTATTTAAAATTGTCTGCATCCTGTTTGCATGAAGACTGAATTAATGAATGCATAACTTCATTATTGGTTGGACAACATTCTTTAGTTCTTTACATGTATGTCCATTTTACACATTAATGCTATGTTTTGATATGCCTTTTAAATTCACTTTAATTTGTCATTTTGTTGTTGGTCTTGAGTTGCTTCCATAGAAAATTTTGATAAAAACTGAAACTTTGTGAATGCTTTCAATGACTTTGTATTCTATTAAGTAGTAATGAATAATTCACATGCAATACAACAATATCTGTATCACTATGCTCCCCACCTAAGCATAGTACTGAATAAGCTTTGCAAAATATTTTGAAATAATTTTTTTTTTAATGTGCAAAATGAATTGACTTATTTTGATGTGTATTGTCCATACAGAAGAAAAGAGATGTACAAACAAAGTTATTTAGAGATGGATGTTTTTAAATATGGATTTAGATTGTCCAATGAATAAGAGTACTGTGTATGTATCTAGAATATACTCAGGTACCTCTCAGTGTAGTTTAAGATGTTGTTTATATATGAAGGGAAAAGAAAGTTTCTATGAAATACAAGGAAGTGTTTTTGATGCATTTCTTTCCTTTTTATTTGAGAATTTTATCGAGTGAATTAAAAAGAGGTTACTTTGCAATCAGATTGGAGGAATGTACAGTTTATTTGGATGAAAATGTAAAGAATAAATGATGTTGTGCTGATGAGAGTATAACATTAATAAATACTATTTCAATTTGAATTAAAATGTTTGTCTTTGACTCTGTGCAATGCGTAGTGTGACGAGCCAGACTTTCAGTGTCATTATGGTCTTTTTCCCCAATGTAATAAGTGTGGGCAAATTCCAAACATACATTCACATGTACATCATGTACACTAGGTGTAAATGAACAACATTTACCACTTTTGATCAGTCAGAAGTTAAAATGTTAAAACCCCACATACTGAATTAGCAAGATGAACTTTGCTCAATGTAAAATTTGAAGGGTGCAGATTTTAATTTGGTGAGTTTTATGTTGCCAGAAAAATATTTATTTACAAATAAAATCTATTGTGTTCAACATCTTGATGTAGAACAATTTCAGCTTAAGATGATGTGTCACTTAAAGAGACATTTTTTTTTTGAACACCTAGGTGACCTAGCACATCCATAGTTTCTATTCCATGCATACTCCAAGATGAATCTACAACAACAAAATCAAAATAATAAATTCAGTAACAGGCCATGTTTCTGCTTTCAAATGCTTTTATTCACTCTCACCATTTATACATGTTCAAATAAAAATATACACTTTGTAATTGTTGAAATAATTCTTCTATCGACGTCTATATCCCCACTAAATATGAAGAAGGATTTTGCTCCCTTCTGCTTCTCATCAACTTGTCACACATGACATTCACAATGGCATTACACATAGGACCATGGGAATAGGGAAAAATACAAGTTATCTCAGAAAACAAACGTTTTGTGGAAAAATAAAATTAAAATCATGCTAGTATCAGTTGAAACAAAAGAAACATACTCTACATTAAACATGACCGTGCTATTGGCATATCAACAAAAACTTGAATGTAAAATGTGCCAGAGAGTCTTTTTTTTTTTTTAATTGCTAAATTATGAACTTACTAAAAGTGACATGATTTTCACCAAGGCCTCTACAAATGATAACTTTCATGTTGGCATATAATTGATTTGCAACTACTTAACCTTATTTCCATATATTCAAGGACATAAATTAAAACAATAATTAGTGCATGCACTAGTAAGCAAATAGATAATGAATCAATTGAGAAAAATGTTTATACATGTATGTCAACACTTGATGCAAGCTCAAAAACATGACCTTGATTGACCCCTTATTTGTAATAAGTTGTCCCTCCTACATGTATCCGTACACTTAATGTGTATTTAGTAAGGGGTTGCATTTAGGAATTTGTTAATGTAATTTAAATATTTAAGTATTTAAGTATTATATTAAGTATTTGCAATAGGAAGAAGTGATATACTTCTCATGCCCGAATCGAATAAAAATATGATACAGATGCATATATAAATCAATTCAACTCAAAACTTATAAAAAGAAATTAAGTCTATAGCAATATTTCAGACACAACTAGAAAACATACACAGGCATTGTGTATTTTAATATACAGGTACTGTATGTGTACATGTAAATTCACACATATTTTTCAAACATTTTTCCCCCTTCAAATTCAGCACAGTCTTATTTTTCTCTCCAAGACGTATAAATAACCATAAAAAATATATGTATATTGGCAGAGGAGACAGTTTAATTAATGTACAGAGTTTTATACTTTTTATGTATCATTCAAGTCTTCAGCAAGTGAAACTGCTAAATAAAACAAAATAACTGCATTCTATATTAATCTATCATTTCCACCAGATATACAAGTGTTTGCTAAATTGCTAAAAGACAAGTTCCGTTATCTCTCACTTAACAATGTGGGGCAAGGAGGGGGAGGGGGGGGGTAATAGAATGAGACCCAATTACGGTAATAAAAATCAGGATAGTTCAGATTGTGATTGGTCAAAAAATACCATGAAAAAACATGTGAGATCTATCAACACTTTTTATCAGGGACAACGCATAGCACACAGTTCACTACCCACTGGTCATTTTTTTTCCAATATTCATCTAGTAACAATTACATTTTCATTAAGTAAATGACATTTTTAAAATGGTCTGAGTAGGCAAATACTGTTGACACCCATGTGTATATTTTGATACAGCATACTCTCACTACAGTAAGAAAATTTGGGGAGGGGAGGGAGTTTTAACTTTGTTCATGTATTGAATCTGAGTCCTAAAATGCAAATCAAAAAAAATTAAATTTCACAGAAATATGGTGCATTAAGAAAGAAAAAAGTGACAATACCAGAATATCAAAGGACTTTTTTTACGGGCAGCTTTAGTACATCCTGTTGGTAATTATGATAGATATCTAAGACTTTCTACAGAAATTACATGAGGAAGAAACTTAGCAATTGTTACACAAAGTGTAGAAACACCACGAAACAACTGCTTCATACGATACAGTCCATGCAAGCCTAGGGGAAGGGAAGACACGACAAGATCACAACCCCTGCCCCTCTCCACAGCTGGATCACATCAATAACATTGTCAGAGCTTTTTGGTTGAGGGTTAGTCCATCATCTACTATGGTCCCGTCTTCTAGCCTGTAGCTGTGAACGACTGGAGTCCTGTGATGGCTCGTCCAAGGATAAGAGCATGGATGTCGTGTGTGCCTGCAAAAGATGCAACAATTTTCAAGTTAATAGCATATGCACACGATCTGATGCCATTGGTGTGGAGCATCATCTACACTTATAGAATGTTATTTGAATATGATGGGATAAAAACTGGATGCCAAGTACTTTTAAGTTAAGTGTGCTTGGAGGGTCACCTACTTGCTATAGAACAGTTCACAAACCTATTGAAATTAATCAGTATACATCTTTTAAGAACTAGATATTCGTTATAAGCCAAGAGCATGTCAGAGGATAGTCAGCCATAAAAATCAATGTTTATACCCTGCATTTGACATCTGAGAAAGAAAAGATGTATAAGTCAAAAGCATCACCATGAAATCAGGACACATCATCTATGAATTGAATAAATTTGTATTATTATTTGTTCCACTTTCATTTCAAATGGGTTCACTGTCAAATCATGTCCAGCTCGGCATTCAATGATACAACCACACCTTATTCTTATCTTATGTCTAAATTAGCATCATATTGGATAGTTAATTGGTATTGGTAATTACAAATGTATACCTTATTATTATTCTCTCCACAAACTTTGGGTTAGAATTAAGATTGCTCAAGGTGGCACACAAGGTGGATTTTGATACTAGAAGACTTCAAAATCATGCACGGTTTGCTCTGGACAGCAGATTTCTTACCTTCATACGTATTGACAGCCTCTAGATTCATGACATGTCTGATGACATGATACTCATCACAGATGCCGTTACCACCAAGCATGTCTCTGGCTACCCTGGCAATGTCCAGGGATTTACCACAAGAGTTCCTCTTGATCAGGGAGATCATATCTGGTGTTGCTCTGAAGAGAGACGTAAATATAAGGTGAATGTGACTTCATTAGAAAATGATAGCTCAAGAAGTACAAAACTACAGTCAAACTTGCTTCAGTGACCACCTGTCTACAACGACCCCATTCTTGGTTTCCCTTGAAATGGTATCTCATTGAAACATGTACTAAAAGGAACCAGTCTACAAAGACCACTCTTTGTGTTACCCGCTATAGACAGGTTTGACTGTATAATAAATGTTGGCAGTAGTATTTCTACAATATCAGCATGATCGATTAATCCATCTTGTGCTGTAGACAACAATTGCCAAGAATTAATGAAAGAAAGGGAATACAAAATACAGCTTTAGATCATTCCATTGTCAATACAGAAACTGCCTGATTTGCGTCAGCAGCTGGTTGAACAAAAGAAATCTGAGGAGTGTACAACGTAGTAATAATAATAATATGGTTATTTTATATAGCGCCAGTATCTGTCAGGTTCTGAAGCTCATGGCGCTTTACACATATTACCCTGGTCGTAGCTGAGCTGCCAAAGTAACTAGCGCTCAAGCATATCAGGTACCTGGGCGGAGAGTGGTAAATGTAGATTATCGTCTTGCCAAAGGACATTAGTGCCGCGGCGGGACTTGAACTAGTAATAATAATTGCTGGAAGTTTGTTTAGACTGTTAACATGAATCATGTTAAATCACTTCCTTGTAGGAGGAAAGTCTGACTCAAGAATGTGGACATTATTTATGTCAGGAAAAGGAATAATTTCTGTTCTACTTTCCGAAAAAAGACAGGTACCTATCTGTATATAGTATGGCTGAAAATTTATCTTCTTCAAAAAATTTGTTATCCTTTGAAGAAGTAAAAGACCTTTAAAATAACTATGAACTCAGGCATGAGCTTTGATTCTGGACATTTTGATGAGTCTATTCTTAAACATTGTCAGGAAAATTTCTAAAAAGGATTATACCAAGCGACCTGAATTAATTCATTTCGTGCCAATGCCTCTTACTTGTTAGGCTGTCATCCCATCAGCCATACATAACCAAATTTGTTTATGAACTACATGTATTTCGTCATCAGGCAAGATCTAAAATTACATCTAAACTTTGTACTCACTTTCCTTGATCCTTGAGTCTTCCAACCTGAATACATGATTGTAGTCCAAGGGAGATCTCTGTCAACATGTCAGCCATCTTCTTCTGCATCAACTGATTCCTGGCCAACGGTGAGCCGAACTGAACCCTGGGAAGGCAAGATGACATCATAGTCAAACAAAAGTTTCTCCAGCGCCCCGTCTTATAGACAGTTGCGATAGATTTAAAATGATCATAACTTGAAATTGTTTGCTCTGTACTACAGATAAAGGAGTTTGTATGTTTGTGATATGTTTGTGATTGATAATAATAATAATAATCTCTTAAAGTCAATCAATCCTTATCAATCACAACTCTCGATGTGATCATATAAGAGTTGCTCAGAGATGAAGTTGATATTCAATTGTTCAAAATGTCAGACTCTTTCAAAGGGAATAAAACAATTTCATGACCAATCAGACATAAAAAAGTGCTCAATTTGCCACCCTGCCTAATTTCAAAGCCTTCAAAACATACCCATATGTCAAATGAAGAAAAAAAATCTTCCTACATAAAAATTTAAAAAGATAAAACTCAAAGTAAAAAAAGAAATACAAATTTTCCTCAATATGACTATCAAATTCTTATGTTCAAGTAATCAAAGAATAAAAACTGCCCTAAAAACATACACAAATTTCATAGAAACAGCATTTAGCAAAAAAGGAGAGGATGAGGAAAAACCACAACAAATTCAGACTACTTTAAACCTTACCTGTCCAATGTGTACTGTCTTGCTGTCTCCAGGCAGAACTCAGCAGCACCCAACGTGCCCCATGCAATGCCGTACCTCGCATTGTTCAGACAACCAAATGGACCCTGCAAATATGAACAAGATGTAATAATGCATGAACTTAAGATAGCTCTCAGGTGCATTATTGGAGTATGAGGAATCATGATGAATAAAGAACTGTATGTCTTCACTTTCAATGATGGTTCATTACCATAACTAGAGAGCCCCTTTAATTTGTTAGGTAGTTCACTTATAATAACTCTTTGTCTTTCACAAAATCACAAATTGTAAAAATATGACTTGCTACAATGCTTCTCAGTGGAGTTTGGAGTGAGTGCTTTACAGTGCAGACTGTAATCCAGTGACCACAATAACGATACAGAAAGCAATTTGGTCAGTTGTGTAACTAACATTGTAATAGAAGAATACCATATAAGAAACAGATATTATTATCATGAAATAATTAGCATGCATAAGCAGGACTGAACATGAGCTCTGAGTGCTCCAGTATCAAACATCCTCATCAGGGCCCTGTCTAATAAAGACTTGTTATCAAAAACAACTCACACAGATCTATGGCAAATCTGTTGTAGCCAATCATATGCAAGTGTTTCAGTAGCTTATAACAAATAGGCCTTTAAAAAAAAGATGTTGTATTGCCATTTAGGTGCCAAAACATGGAACGGTCGGTCAGAAATCTTTTTTTTTAGTTTTGAAGCCGACGATAGATTTCAAGATTTTGGGGTCGGTTGCAAAGGCTTATCGCAACTAGGAGTAAGGGGTCAAAAGTCAAGACTACTTACCCCAAGGCCCTTGACATTGGGCAGCATGTTCTCTTCTGGGATCTCCACATCTTCCATCACAATCTGTCCCGTGGCCGAAGCACGCAGGGAGAACTTGCCATCGATGTAAGGAGCAGAAAGACCTTTCATTCCCTTCTCTAGGATGAAGCCCCTGATTTTGCCACCTTCCTCGTGGTTCTTACCCCATACCACAAACACATCAGCGATTGGGGAATTGGTGATCCTGAGTAACTAGATACAAAAGTGCTTGGTTTAATTAAGATCATTTCAAATGCATAACATTTGTTATGTCTACTTTATATTTGCCTCTAGGAAAATTCTCTCTCTACTAAGATAATTCATTTCAATTTTATCAACATAAATGTTCATAGTAGGGTAAAAGTGATTTATCATGTACAATGTATCAAATTCTCATTCATATGTGCAGCAAAATGTCACGTTTTCAGCTTTTGGATCACATCCCCTAGATTAAGAAATACTACCCAGGGGGGTGTTTCACAAAGATCCTAAGTAGAACTTAACTCTAAGTGTGACTTAAAAATTATGGAAAGCCGTAGCATCTTTGAAAATATTTTGTAAAAGTTATTTTAAAAGGCATAAAAT
>BEXV01003442.1:30935-41621 GCA_003118195.1 Hemicentrotus pulcherrimus | reverse complement strand
ATAATTCATATTCCACCAAAGCAACACACAATATATATATTACCAAGTATTCACGTATAAGCTGCTTTTTTGACCTGTGTGATGATAATTCCCAGAGGAAGCTGACCACGTAGACACTCTTTCAATTATTAAAACATTGTCCGTAGAAGAATAATCCATCAATATGTAACCTTAATTTGTGCATCAGATGCAATCAAGATGGCGTCTGGAAGTATACTTGTAATTGTCATAGCAACGTCCACACAATACAGAAGTGTAGCAAGCAAAAAGAGAATAAAATATGACAATTGATAGGCACCGGTGCACTTCATGAATAAAATGATATGAATGTGTTACACTGTAACCCTGGTTCACAACAAGCCAGTGTGTTGCTGTGTTGCTGCGTCATGTAAATACCATTGTAATTTTGTAATATTGCATTTTTTAAAAAGTTTTATTATGATGTAAATATCTGATAACTTTTTGGAACTGACAACATCAGCCTTGAGCTGCATGTGATATTGTTTTTTTGTTTTTTTTTACAAACCAATTCCGTTCAATTCAATTCCATTCAAAACTGTTTTCAGCCTTACCGTAACGTCGGGTTAAGCCCCAAAATCTCCCAAACAGACCCCCAAAGTCAGCTCGATTCTATCCCATCTAGCACAAAACTTCAAGTATGGAGTAGTAAGACTGGACATTACAGAACACATTAAACTGACAACAATTCCCATCGGGATGAGGTGTCAAACGGCCCCTAAGAATTGGGGTGAAATGTTCCCCTTAGGCCCCATGTACCAAGTTTTGTCAGAAGAAAGAGCTGTGGTAGTACGTTACAAAAATATATACACTAACACACTTGTATAGGCCTATCGGGAAGGAGGTATCACTAAAGTGCGTGTCAAGTATCTGGACTATGTAACTGCCATGCTTAAAATTTACGATTCATTATGTTCAGTACGCAATTAACTCGCTAATCGACGCTTTTGGCTAATTTACCCATTAATATAATATCATTTTGAAAAATCATCGGCCTTTTTACACTTGGGGTAAATTGTTTATACGTCTTTGCCTACATCACGGGCACCATATATAGATAAAAACAGAAGTGGTACTTCATTTCTCTATATGGGCACCACCCAGGTACCACCTATATATAGCAAGCAAGAAGGAACAAAAACATGTCAATTGGTAGGCACCGGTGCACTTCATTCATAAACCATATGAATGTGAATAACAGCAGGCTTTATTGGGACCATGCTTCATAACACGTCATTATGAGTAGCCTCTTAAGTCGATGCCCTCGCGCTGTTGGAGTCTCTAAAATCTGGCGAGCGAAGCGAGAAACCGAGGCGCTTCGGTTTCTCTAACTCGCTTCGCTCGCCAGAATTTAGAGACTCCAACAGCGCGAGGGCATCGACAAGAGGCTACATTATGAGTGACAAGATAAGAATATCAGATATATAATAAGCTATTGAAGTCATTGCATATGATTGACTGTGAACACTTTTGTTCCGTTAGATTGGTGCTTGTTGTTGATAATAAGTTTAATGAAAACCGGGCCCAGGGGACTCTATTTCTGAGAGAGAGAAAATTGTGAATCTTTGTATAATATCGCTATGTGATGATACCATTTTCATGTTGTCAATTGGCTATTGTATTTTTATGTTTTTATTATGATGTAAATATCTGATAACTTTTTAAACCAGCCAATATCAGCCTTGGGCTGCATATTATGGTGTTGTTTCCTAATAAACTAATTCAATTCAATTAGCATTAATTAATTAGACCATATTTTGTCAAACATGTTTTCACACCGACAGAAACCGTCGGGTTCAGAACCAGAGCCCCTAAAATAGATCCCAAAGTCGACTCGATTTCACCCATATCTAGCCCATGAGCAAAATTTTGTCGGTAAGAAGTTGTGTGACTGGACATTACAAAACACATTAAACTGACAACAATTGGGGATATGGTGAGGATGAGGTGTCAGACGACCCCTAAGAATTTGGGTAAAATTGTATATGTCTATGCCTACATCACGGGCACCATAGCCAAATACAGTTGTAGTATATAGGCGGTGTCAGACAGAAAAATTCCGACTCATCTTTAATAAACTAGATTTTAGAAATCCAGATAATTTATTTACGTCGGTGACAGACAGGCTACGAATGATCCGGATAACTATTATCGCGATTATTGATGGGCCAGTTTGTATGCGCCGTTTAGGTAGATAAGCATTGTATGACGTCACACGTTCAATTAATGCGTGATTTATTAACGCGTGTCATTAAATGCGCGCTTATATAATTTTTCGCATGTTCTTGATTAACATTAATTCTATTTGTATTGTATATTTCTACTTCTACTTCTACGACGATACTCAGCAGGATCCATAAGTCAGGATTTAGTGCTGAGGAATAAAAATATTTCACAGTGTTAAATTGACAAATTCAAATTGTCTGTAAACTTCTCCAATACCCCAATGTGGGTGACATGAGAATGAATTGTCATTGTCATTGTCATTGTCATTGTCATTGATAGCGCGTTAAAAACCATGTCAAACGTTGACCTTACACTGACCTTCAAAGGGATTATTTCAACTTTGGTATCAGACAGAAAATCCCTTAAAATACCTTGAAATATCATTTCATGGGACAATTTTAAACGATTTTTAAAGGGTTTGTTAAGGGAAAATTAATGACAGACAGCCCAGTGGATAACTAATTATTTTCCGGATTGTTGGCCTCTACCCACCGGTTGCAAAAGTTTAATGCGCGCTAAAATAGATTGCGTAAAAATTGTTGTTACGCAATAAAACTCTGCGCATAGTCTCATTTCATTATGCATAAACAAATCTAAGGCAAACAAAGGTTAATTACCGACGAATCAGGCACTATCACACACGTACACTCGATAAACAAGCAACAAGAGTTGTCCCCCAACGGTAAGGTGACAATTGTTTTTAATTATTGTCAGATTGTTATGATTTCTTGGATTTATGATTAGGACAAGTTATGTTTTATACAGGCATGAAAGAAAATTAGATCAAGATCTAGGCCTAGATCTAGAACAAAATTTAACAATCTGTCTTCTAGATCTACGTTTAGGTCTACTTCTACGACGATACTCAGGATCCATAAGTCAGGATCTAGTGCTGAGGAATAAACTTAGTTCTTGGTCTAGATGCTGGGTGGAAGCGCTCCCTTGAAGCCCTCCAGTGAAGTGGCGTCAAGGGTGATCTTCGAAAGTGCATTCCACGCAGTTACTGTCCGAGGGAAAAATGAGTTCTGGTAGAGTTGGGTGTGGGATGGGATAGCCAGCAACTTCTTTGAGTGATACTGTCGTGTGTTAATTGCTGGCAATCATGGGAACTGTGTAATGGTGTGCATTGATGGCCACTGTGTTGTTTTGGATCTTATTCATGAGGTGGAGGCTTGCAGCATTTCTTCTCCTCTCCAGGCTCTCCCATTTCAGATGTTGAATCATGGCCGAGACACTGGCCATTCGACGATATCTCTGGAGGGTGAATCTTGCTGCTCGCCTTTGTACTGCCTCTACTTCTACTTCTACTTCTACGACGATACTCAGCAGGATCCATAAGTCAGGATTGTAGTGATGAGGAATAAACTATCTAGTTCTTGGTCTAGATGCTGGGTAAAAGCGCTCCCTTGAAGCCCTCCAGTGAAGTTGCGTCAAGGGTGATCTTTGAAAGTGCATTCCACGCAGTTACTGTCTGGTAGAGTTGGGTGCGGGATGGGATAGCCAGCAACTTCTTTGAGTGATACTGTCGTGTGTTGCTGGCAATCATGGGAACTGTGTAATGGTGTGCATTAATGACCACTGTGTTGTTTTGGATCTTGTACATGAGGTGGAGGCTTGCAGCATTTCTTCTCCTCTCCAGGCTCTCCCATTTCAGATGTTGAATCATGGCCGAGACACTGGCCATATATACGACGATATCTCTGGAGGGTGAATCTTGCTGCTCGCCTTTGTACTGCCTCGATTTAGGATATAGGTCTATGCTTGTTTGTGTGAGGGTTCCAGACCGAGCAACAGTATTCCAGATGAGGTCTAACAAGAGAGAAGTAGGCTTGTTGGCGGCTCTTTTGTGAGGTTTTGCGGAGATTTCTGCTGACTAGTCCCAGCATCCGATTGGCTCGGGATGTGATGTTGTTCATGTGGCCTTGCCAGGACAAGTTGGATGAGAAAGTCAGTCCTAGATACCGGAGATCTGTTACCAACGCAAGAGGAGTGTCTCCTAGCGTGTATGTCGTGGTGATTGCTTTCCGACGTAGGGAGAATGTGATGTGGTAGCATTTCTCGGTGTTAAATTTCATCTGCCATGTGTTAGCCCATGAATGCCGCCTGTTGAGATCTTGTTGTAGGGCTTGGCTATCAGTGACATCAATGATCGGACGGTATAGAAGACAATCATCAGCAAAGAGTCGGATTTTGGAAGAGATCCCATCTACTATGTCATTGATGAAGGATATAAACAGAAGTGGGCCGAGAATTATGCCCTGCCGTACCCCAGAGGTGACTGGAACCCATTCAGATGACTCTCCATCTACAACAACACGTTGTAACCTTTCAGTTAGGAACATCTATGCCTAGACTAGATGTCTATAGACCTACCTGTATAGCCTATAATTATATGATGGGAGGTTGATGGTCCGGACATTTAACGATCTAGGTCATGGCCTAGAAGCTATCTGTGACAAAGCCAAAAGACAAGTAAAGCGTCGGAACATCGCCGCCACCCCCCCCCCAATCCACCACCATCGTAACACTTCCTAAACCGGATCGAAAACCCAATACCAACAGAGATTTGTAGCTTAGTAGACTTCTACGCGATGCAAACAGCAAAATACCTTCTATTTTCTTACACCTGTTACAAGAAAATTGAAAGATAGATCTAGAGATCTAAAAAGTATTGATGATACTGATAATAGGGACTTTTAGATTTGCACAACGACAACGTGGATTGCTACGATAGACGTCCTTTTAATGTACTGCCTTAAATGGACGTCACACGTATCAGTCCACGCAAATCTAAAAGTCCCTATTCTTAAGGGTCAAATTACAGGCACAATAGATTACAATTTTAGTGTTTGAGATCATTGGTTACATTGCATTACTCTCTTCTGTGTTTCTTTTCCTTCTTTTAATTCCTGCTCGCTGCAGAAAGCACGGACTTTCGAAATAACATTTCGATTCAAGCTTCCTGATTTCTGTTTTTGAAGATGGGTTGCGTGAAGTCGACTCCGATTGAGGAGCAGAGCTTTGATGTCGGGCAGCAACCTTCTTTCATGGTGCCCTCCCGGCCACTGAGCCATTCAGAGATGAAGGAGAGTGCCTCCTGGACTCCTGGAGAAAAGGTGCGGTTGCAGCAAGGGCTACTTTCAACATTAATACCAGGTAACAGTCACAAAAACTCAGCCAACACCCAGGTCATCCATCTCCCCGCCAATCCAAAGGATCTCGATCTGACCAAGATGGATGTACCCGCTCTGTCAAAGCTCCTTAGTGACGATCAAAATATCATTGATAATGATACAACATCTGCTAAACTTCATCTACCTTTTATGGCACCTTCGTCGGAAACCGAGAAGCCCCAAGACTCGGACATCTCCAACAAGCCCAAGCATGCTAAAATCATCGTCACATCTCCTTTCGATTCTTCAGTAAAGTACTCAGTTGAAGACCCATCCGAGGTGGTGTTTGGCACTGATGCGTTTCCCCGTGGTGACCAGAATATTTCGCCAGATGATACTATTTGGTCTGAAAAGAGAGAATTCATGCCAAGCTACAACTATGTGAAGTCACTGGATAAGCGCGCCCTCAAGGTATTGTTTGATTTTGTAATGATAACTTGTACATTTAAAAAGTTAAAAAAATGAATAGTTGTCTCGATCGAATATCTTCTTTAAACATAATCCTTTGAAATATTGGATCTTTCCTATTTATACCTGTGTGATCATTGCAATTCCGAGAGCTTCGACAAACAAGCTTGTTCTCCTTTTCAGTCTAGTTGGTGATTCTTATAAGTACGTGAAAATGAGAGATATAGGTACTGACATCCATTAATCTGTTTAATTACCATTTCAGGCGCCCGAAGATTTAAGAAGGGCGAAACCAGACAAAATCGTCAACTACCTGACAAAGGGGGCCAAGAACGACTTCCAGAGGTTTAGGGTGCTGTTCCGTTGGGTGGCCCACGCTATTTCTTACGATGTCCGCATCACCACCACTGTTGGTGAAGATGGGTGTAGTCAGACACCGCTGGATGTCCTTCAGTCTGGTAAAACAGATTGCTGCGGTTACTCCAAGCTATTGCAGTACCTGTGCAGGTAAGTTGTATCCCGGTCACTCCAATGAGACGACTGATAAAAGACCGGACAAAGAATTACGTTACTCCGATGTGGCCCAGAAATTGTCAAATGTCGGTCCCGCTTGAGTGAGTCAAGCTGGAGTTGGTTTGGATTCGGGTTTAATTCCGATTGGGGTCGGGTAGAATTTCTTTCAAAGGAACAGTATCAAACATTTCCAACGAACTAATTTTTTGAACCAGTAGTACAATCAACAAAAGAATTGTCCATTTTTCTAAAGTTAAATTACTTTCCGAATGTCGGTGTTCGGCAAACGTGTGAAGAATAGTCGACGACTCATTGAATATCACTCGTCGTTAACCTGCCGACTTTTCTCAACCAATATCGCCGTTAATAGTCGATAAGAACTGGGGATCAGTCAGTCGAAAATCGGTCTGATTGCCGGCTTTGGAAGACCGGAAGACCGAGAAAAACCTATCCACCACCAGTATGGCAAGCATATGTTTGTTTTTTTCTCGATACCACAGCGTATACCTCAAGCCCATACCAAAATGCACCGGATACCAATTTCCGAACCTTGACAACCTTTTAAAGAATATCCTGAAACCCCTAAGTGACCTCTGACAATGACTGACTCCCCACCAGCGGTTGTCGGGAGTCTGTGTGTATTGGGTTTTTACAGACGTGTATCACTCAGATTTGATTATTTACGTCTGGGGACCGACCTTTAAACGTCACCATCCGAAAGACGTGACTCAGTTTCGAACCTGCGTCCTCGCCTGAATCAGGTTGTAACTTCCACTGTTAAGCTGGATTACAGTCGCACGTCACGACGCCTAGTCAACACAGGTCGTACCTTTATCGTGACTTGGGCTTTATGTTGATTTCTAGAAATTCCTTGCAATCGTTTTATATTGCATGCATATTTGTTTTAGTTAATGCAAAATGAATCCCCCCCCCCCTTCGTCCACAGTTTGACCGGTCTCACATGCGAAGTGGTGGTGGGATACAACAAAAATCTACTGCCTGGCAAGACACCCTTTGCGCATGCCTGGACTAGAATACGACTCAACGGTCGCTGGTATCTTTCAGACTGTACCGCTGCGATGTACCCGTCAGGTAAATAGAAACCTTGACAAGCGTCTCTGTAGTAAGTCTGCTTACGGAAGCCTTTAGCATTAAGAGTTGCCTTTAGTTGCAACTTCAATTTTAATCAATAGGAATGCTAAAGGCTCGTTCAGATATCACTTGGTAAAGAAAAAAAAAACATGGAAAAGAATGGGAACTACGCGTCACGTCAAGAAAATGGTAGTCTTTTTATTTCCATATCTTATTGTTAGTAATTGTACATTATACAAAAAAATAATTAAAAATAGAGTTTATGATAACTTAATACAAAGTCATTCTGCATTGTTATACTTTATCAAAGGTGTATTAGGTTTCACTCAATTTACTTGACAAGTATAAAACCTTATGATAGTGTTGACCCAATTTATTAACTTAGCTGATTTCCTTTCTTTTGTGTAGCCCGCCGTAACCATTTTTTGTGTGTTGAGCTTGAAATATTAAATTACGCATTGTACTTCTTCTTCCTTTGTATGAAAATGGTGTTGCATGTACTATATAAGTTTTATTGGAATAAAATGAAGTAACAGGAAGTACAGCCATAAAAAAATGAGAAACCAAACCAAATGTGTATTTCTTCATTCCGCCTTTGTTGGTGTATATTACATGGTGGATACAAATATCATGCCATGTTTGCAATTATCCTAAATAAACAAAATAAACAGAGAGAATTTAATATATATTATTTACAGTGCGGTAAAAAATGTATTTTAATTATAAATGTTTGATTAATTTCACTCAGATTCATCTTGCTGTCCTGATAAGTTCAGAGAGTACGAGTTTTTAGCCGAACCGCAATACTTCCACTCTCGCCGTCTCCCTGCCCCTCTGGACAGATACGGTGAGCCAGTCCCTTACATCTCACTGCAACAGTTCAACCTCCAACCCACGTTTGGTGCCTTGGCGTCGCTCTGCAACTTACGGGTCCTGAGTCATAGCATGGGAGTAATACGAGCAGATGAGCACAACCAAGTTCGCATCGCCATGGTGAGCTCTGTTCCTATGGAAACGTGGACGTCTTTGACCGCGTCGACGGACTTCAATGACCACCGGGAGCATGCAGTGCAGTGGTGGGATGGAAACGTGTTGCACAGCGTCATCGATCTTCCCCATAACGGCATCTGGGACTTCAAGGTCTTTGGGCAATTGATTTGCGACAGGGGCAGGAAACGCGATCCGAATGCAGTGATGCCTCCGACCGTTGTAGACACGGGACATTATCACTTGGTAACATTCACTATCATCGCCAAAGGTGGATGTACGAATCCGCCTCGTATGGGCCCTGACTCGGGCATGTGTGGGTCGTTGATAAATTGTACGCAAGTTCGTCCCTTGACACACGTCTCGCCTTTTGTGGATGCCGTGTACGGCAAGGCAGTCGTCGGGTTCATCACATATGATTACAGAGTGAAAATGGTGTACAGATTCTTCAATGTGGACACCTACAAACGATTTATTTCCAATCATGTGTACATGGAGAGGGTCGGAGACAGGGTGTTTGTCCATATCTTCTGCCCAGCACCGGGTCGGTATGTCCTTCGCCTGCTGATCAACACATCGGGCAGGGACTACATCCGACAAGGGGAGTACCTGATCAAGGATGCCGGAGAAAGTGAGGCAGCGTACTCTATGACCTTCTCACAGACAATGGGGTTCAATGTTTGGGGTCCGAACGAGTACTTTGCGGACTACGGTCTAAAGGTGACGTCAGGACACTCTTCCTCCACCATCATAGCCACTGATGGAGAGGTCCAACTGAAGATGAGCTGGCCGACCATCAAGGACTTGGTCTTATCTTGCTGTCTGCAGGACATCAAACAGGATGATCGTCTCCAAGCTCGCCGTGTCATCATCCACACGGTCAGAGATTCAACGACATCGTTATCTGGGACAACTTTCCACATCAGAATGAGAGAGACTGGCTACTTCGTTCTGCAAGTGTACGCACGTCTGAAGGAAGGTACCCAAAACAATCGTGTGGGAGGGTGGCTCATCGTGGTGCGCACTATGTCCAGCAAGCCAAGATTTCCTGTAGAAGGTCTCATCTGCGGACCTAATGATGTCTTCCACAGACTAGGAATGAGGAACACCACGTCCAAGCTGCAAACGGGTGACGGAAAAGGCCGCATCGATATATCCTATGCTGCTGACGTCGAGTGGACATTCCGATATGATGTGACGTCCTCAAGCCGTGACGGCTATGACAAGGTCATCACCGTGCGGAACACGGTTGTCAAACCAAATGCTTTCTACACGGTGTCATTCCACTTCGCCTTCACAGAGCCTAATGTGTATGCCATCCGTCTGATGACAGTAGGAGATAGTTATGAATGGAATACTATTGGTTATTGGATTGTCATCTATGATCCATCACTCTTGTCTGCATCAGAAAAGAAACTTGCCTGTTAATGAAAAGACTATCAGGAGAGAGTTGCGGAAACTCTGCGAAGGATACGCATTTTCATTAACCGATTGAGAGGCGCTAGTGTGGACGATATACATCTAAACTAGTAAATGATGATGAACCTTGTATGCATAGGCCCTAGCTATTATATGTTTACACTTTAAATCAAGACTTAAATGGGATGTGCCTGCAGACTGAAAGCCTGTGTAATCGACAGCCCGAGAAAACGACAGCTTCGTGAACCCTCAGAACAAAATAGTCAACAGGCCCGTTCCAATCCCGACATATCAGTCTTGGGTTGTTGGTGCGTGGTCCGTTGGGCGTTTGAACCGTCTGATAACTTGTCAGATGGTCCGCATGACCAACACTGCCGATCTCAGTGTTGACGGTCTCCTGGCCTATAACCGATTTTTTTTTAAATTTTACTAGTTTATTAGTTTTATGACTGTCATATCAAACCTAAATAAAGGCCAATGATTGATTAATTCAAGTACAATTTAAATTAAGGCCATAAAATCAATTGTGGAAGACACTATAATTATTGCATGCAATTATTTGTATTTATTTTGACACTTGTAGGCCTAGAGTAGATGTCATGTTTGAAGGGGCGTCTCACTTGACCGACGGTCTACGATGACCGGTATACCACAAGGCTGGTGGCATGGGAGGAGTCAATGTCGGTCTCATGTACCCTCATAAATGTTTTTAAAAGCCTCGCGAGCTGTGAACCAATCTGAGCTGAAGCTCCTGTGACATGCAGTTAAGTTTGTAATGTAGAGAATTGATCACGATTGTTATGTCTTTGCAGGTGCGTACGCAGGGGAGGGGGGTTTAACCCCCCCCCCC
>BEXV01003440.1:20543-31956 GCA_003118195.1 Hemicentrotus pulcherrimus | reverse complement strand
TTATTACATTTGTGGGTGATTCAAAATATCACTTCAAATTTATTACATTTGTGGGTAAAGTCATTATTACATTTGTGGGTGGTTCAAAATTATTACATTTGTGGGTAAAATGGTTATTACATTTGTGGGTGAAATTATTACATTTGTGGGTAAAGTGATAAAGTGGTATTACATTTGTGGGCGTTATTACATTCGTGGGAATTATTACATTTGTGGGTGTAACAGGGGGTGCAAGGCCCGCTCGCCCCCATCCCCTGGATCCGCGCCTGGGTGAAGCTCCTAGTCACATAACAGAATTACTTCAACTCAAAGACCAGTCACACAGTCGTAGCCTGCGTAGTTCCAGGGATACTTTATTGTTCCAGATTCCACACGGCAAAACTAAAGTAACTTTCGGAGACCGTGCGTTTGCCTTTGCTGCCCCAAACTTTGGAATAGCTTATCTATATAAATAGAAAGCTCCCCATCTCTCTTTGTCTTCACATCCAAATTAAAGAGACATTTTTTCAATTGAGAGGTTCTATTTTGTAGAACTTAGTGTTAAAAAAGGGGCTTTGAATCTGCACAGCTGAATAAACGTTGTCTAAAAGCCGCGCGTTATATATAAATATATATATTATTTTCATTATCATTATAATCATTATTATGAATATTTTGGTATTATTCCATTGAGCTCTATCAGTTTAAAGGAAAATCAGTTCCACTGCAAAAAAACACTTTTTTCAACAATTTTGTTTAAACACTGAAACCAGATGTACCGAGAACATCAAGAAAGAGATCATCCAGCTCACCAGAAAAAACGCCATACTGCAGAATGTACGAGACACATCTTGATCTTTACATTGGCCACTGTGCTCAGTGGTGGGTTCTTATTCCTCTCGAACAGCAGTTGATCCGACATCAACTTTTGTGCACTCCATACATCCCAGAATACGTAGAAAGAGGGAAAGAGATTAAGGTTCATCTTCATGTCCATGCGAACCTTCCTGGGACGGATGCGGTAAGCACAAAGCACAAAGCACAGGCAGCATAACACAATGTCTAGCGGGGTAGATTGTGTCAAACATTAGGAGGGCGCCGTTATCATTGGCGGGGGCACCGAGATTATAAGATGCAACTGAAGAAATACGTGGGAACTTAATCATAGAGTGAGGCAAGTGTGTAGGTGGAGTCGAGTCATCATCTTGCCTTTTATCCCGATACATACACTTTTCTCTCTCTCTCTCTCTCTACCTCTGCCTCTCCCTTTTTCATACATGCTACTTTTTTTTAGTATGTTTGAAACCTTTTAAACCAATGTATATACAAATTCATAAAAATCACCCACCTACTCACGCCTGTATTTAGATGAGTTTTATTTGTTGAAATTATGAATGCTTTGTCTCAGTAAGTTTAGGTGTATTTTTTTTTCTTCATAATTTAGATATTACTTTTTAAATGCATAAGATTCAGCTTTTGTAATTTTTTCAGAGCTCTTTATCCCTATTGTTTGCACAGGAAGTTCAAGAGGAAGAGAAAAAGCAGTCATACCGCAAGATTCACCCCTCGGTTCCAATCAGTATTGCAACAAAGTCTTGTGATGTTTAAGTCACATGCTATCGTCAGGATAACATTCAGCAAAAGAAGGTAAATATTTTGAAATGGTATTTTTATAATGTAGATATAATATTATTAGTATATATTCTATACATCTCTTTGTATGTTTATCCATAAAACATTTTTGAAATTGAGCACACTTATGCATGTATAACAGTATTGGAAACAGTACGCGTTTAATAGTAGCATATTATCTACTATTATCACTGTTATTAACTATTATTATCATCGTTAAAATAATTATAATTGTTCAAATATATTATTCATTAGCGTTTATTTATATTGAATTGCCATCCTTAGCGTTTCACCATCATAATGGTAAATATGGTTATTTGAATGATAATAATATTTTAATTTTCATTTTGGACCACAGGTTCTCCCTCTGAAAGACATTCAAAGCAAACTGAAACACCGCATTTCACTACCAGTGACTTCGCATGAGGAGGATACAGACTTCCCAGTTACTATTACGATTGCGCAGGCTGGGAAGGGCGGGGGTTCAATACATTTTGCTTTCTTTATCAGATACTCAGGTATGTATAATACACATCTTTTCAATATGGGCATTTTTTTATTATGTGATGAAGCACAATTATAACCATACCAACGACATGGGTGTGATATCTATACACATTATAAGAATAGGGTACTGGAAATACGCTCGAGTTTATTTCATCAGAGTCTTTGAACTCGTGCTGAGTTTACTGTAATGTACAAGTTCCTAGAATCCTTAAAAAGTTTGTTTTACAAATAAGCTAAGTAAAATGAAATGTTTGTATAGAAATGATCTAAACACATATAAATAGCCTCGTTATCATAGAGTGAGCGATAGCATAGCCGTATTATGGTGGTGTGTAATGACAGGGTTCGCCATCACATCAAAACACCGTTTGCTATCATTTCCTAATTTGTTTCCTATCGTAGATGAACTGAAGAATGAACCTTCTTCAGAACCCGGGTCCTCCGTTCGGTAAGCTAGCATTTGAAACAGTATAAGTACCATTCGGCTGTTTATCGAACAACAGGTGTGGTTAATCACCAAGAGTGGGGTTTACTTCTTTGATAAACAGTTCTTATGTCATGCACTGCGCCTTTCGTCAATCACCCTAAAAGGAAATTTCCTTATTCTAAAAATCCCTCGAGATTTGAAGGCACGTATTAAGAGTAAATTCGTTGTAGCCATAGTTTCGCTGAGGTGTCAGCGGTAGACACAGAAACATGCCAACGCGTGACTTTAAAGTCCCTCTAAAGTGTTTGAAGTCGAATATTGATGAAAGAGTACAGCATTTAGGTTTTCTGCGTACATCAGAAAACCCAAATTATGTCTTTTGAATTAATATTTGTCTTCAAACACAATTTAACGGGGGTAATGTATACAGTGTGTTTAAATGACCTGCTCTTTCACAATATAGCGTTGGTCACATCCCACCGTGCGTGTTTTTAGTCCGTACGGTTTTTTGGGGAGGCCACGGCCGCCACGTTTTCTGAAAACGTAGGGAGGGAGTGGCAAAGGCAGGGAGGAAGTACCGGCAAAGCACGTCACACGCACGGTGTAAGTACGTGGCCCGCACGCCACGCCTGGCCTAGAGCGGTTGCGTGCATCGTACGTTGCGCACGTGGTAAGTGCGTTGTACGTGCTTACAACGTGCTTACTACGTGCTTACAACGTACGGTCTCCGTGCGGTTACCACGTTATCTTACGGAGGCCGTACTTACAAGTGCTGCTCACGTACGGTGTCCTTACTCACTCGCACGTTGTAAGTGCGTGCACGTACGAAGAACTTGGTGAGTCGGGGTATGTTGAAGTATATAGGACGACATTCCCATTTTCTCTAGAAGTCCCAGCTGCTGCTGCCTCCTCATGATGCCGCCCATTCCACCGCAGAGACTCCGGGTTCTGATGCTGCAAGAACACCTTCAAGTGGCAGCGCATGAGCACGACGTGGTATTCCTTGCCTTGATACGGGAGAGAGAGAGGCAACAGAGATACCGACGCAGGAGATGGTGGGTTCGCCCATGGATCGAGAGGAGGAGGCTTTTCGGGCAGTACGAAACGTTGTTCCAAGAGCTAGAGCGTGAATCGCGGGGGAGACTATGTCGGATACATCCGAATAGACCCCAATCTCTTCGCCGAGCTCATGCTCCGAGTGACCCCCCGAATCACCAAGTGCCCAAGGTGTGTGTCTTCATTTCTGCCATAACAAATTCTTGGTTTTGCTTTGTATTTGCTTTATTGGGTGGCACACAACAGCATATCCACGTTTGTGCCAGAGGTCTGCACCGCCATCTACAAATAACATAAGGAGGAAATGTTCAACATGCCCTCGACACAGGACGAGTGGAAAGCCGCCGCCAGCCAGTTTGGAACTTTTACCACTGTTATGGGGCGATCGATGGGAAACATATCGCCATCAAGAAGCCCAATAAAAGTGGATCGCTCTATTACAATTATAAGCGCTTCTGTTCTGTGGTACCCCTGGCCATCGTGGATGCTAACTATTCCTTCTTGTGGTGCAAGGGGGGGGCAAACGGCTCTTCCTCAGACGCACGCGTGTTCAACGAGTCCACCCTCCGGGGGGACTGGAGGATAGCACCATTGGATTCCCAGCACCGGATCCACTTCCAGGCGACGACCGGAACTTTCCCTACTTCATCGTAGGCGAAGATGCTTTTCCCCTGCGAAAGTGGCTCTTGAAGCCATACAGTCGCCATGCCATGACCAACAAAGAGAGCGTGATAAACTATCGGGCCTCTCGGGCCCGTCGGGTTGTGGAGAACGGCTTCGGGATATTGGCTTATGCTACGGTCACAAAGGTTCTTATGAACGATAATTTCGTACGAATATCCTTGTTTTTCCATTATCTTCCCGAATTTCCATTGTCTGAAAATCGTACGTACGGCGTTCGTAGCAGTTCGAAATGGCATTTTTGACCAAGGCTTTACCGATGGCGGTGCCTCACTCTTCACAATTGGCTGCGAAAGCGCCGGCCCGGACTACAGGACCTTAATTTGGACCACGAGGATGAGGATGGCAACGTGGTCCCCGGGGCATGGAGGAAGGATGTGCAGATGACCGAACCCAACCAGATGGTCAGTCGAAGGGCCTCAATGGAGGGGAAAACCCTGGGAAACTTATCGAAGAAGACCGGATTGACCGAGAAGAACTCAACCAGGCGCTCCTCCTGTTTCGCCGAAAACGAGCAGTTGGCCTTTTCCTTTGTCACACCCTTTTCATGTGACCCCTTCTCCGATCCACAAGCAGCACCCTCCTCATGATAAGATGCTTTGGCGTCACCATCTGACTCTCTCGCTACCCTTCCTCGATCTCTGGCCCTCTCATCTTTCGCGGCCCGTTTCTGTTGGGCCTCTCTGGCCTTCTAATACCCTGCCTTTTGAGCTGCAGATGCAGTTGACCCCTTATTCTGTGTCTTCTTCGGCGCCATCTTGGAGACGAAATGTTGGCACTCTTCCGTCGGCTTGGTTTTTTATACTGCATAAATCAGTGCGCACAACGTGCGATGTAAGTGTCGACCACGTGCTTTCTCGGTACGGTCCACGTGAGTTCTGCGTGCTCATTAGAAAGTTGAACTGGGGAAGTGGCGAGTAAGCACGGACCACGCGCTTATCACGTGCGCAGCACGTACGTGCTAAGTGCGCCTTCCGTAGAGCAAGTGATCGTGGGAAACAAATTTAAAAACGCACGGAGTCAGTGCGTTGTGCGCTCGCTGGCAGTACCGGGCACGTACGTCACGCGAACTGGGGGTGAATCGGTAGCCCGAACGCAGCGAAAGTTCCTCGTGCACTAAAAGTGCTACGGTGTGTCTGCGTGCTCCCAAATCCGTACGGAGGCGGTACTCACCACGTACCGATTCCCAAATTTTGCCCACGTTTTTGCACGTAGACAGCACGCACTTGCAAGTACGGCGGGATGTGACCACCGCATTAGATACAATTTAAGTAAAATTTTGCTTTAAAATTTTCGGAGAAATTGGGGCTTCCTACACTTTAATGGGTCTCTTATTGTATTTAGTAGTGAGTAACATTATTATCATTATCATTTCAAATCATTTGCCGCGATACCTCAATCTTGCTTTTCAGGGTAGTTGAGGAAGTCTCGAGGAGTGACCTCGAAGATATTGATGTCCACACCATTGCTGAACAGATGACAGTGGATCAGTTCTATAATCTGGGGATAGCTCTCGGTTTCCGAATTCAAGAGTTGGATGTCATCGAATACACGAGGTTCAGAGACAGACAGCAGGCCATTTATGACATGCTGGTAACATGGCGACAGGGACTTTCCTCGGGTCAAGAAGCAAAGAAAACGTTACTTTCAATCATGAAATCTTTAGACTCACCTGCTGAAATGATGGAGACGACAGGTTTGCCGACAATCTATCTTTCTTTAAACCCTTTTCCGCTTTATTTTGTAACACAATTAACATTATTGATTGTGGTGTCAATATGTTTAAGAAGATTAAAGGGGTATGAAAAGATGAATATATTCCAAAAAGTTACCAAAGAACAGAATCAAATTTCTACAAGAAGGTATTCAACCAAAGAAATTTAAAGAAAAAAGATTACAATGAAAAGACACTGAGGTTCAAATTATTCTTTTAAGTTTAAGAATGAATGACGATATCTTATTAGAGGTACTGTGTCTCATTTGCAGGCCGAAAAAAAAAAAAAAAAAGATAAATGCCAACGGTAGTTGAAAGACAATTTAGAACTTCCGTTAAACCGAAAGGGCTTGAAAATGGCTTTTAGGGCACTCACAACGACCATTAGTTGTGGAATCGACTGATTCAGAAGTGATTGCAATCTTCAAAGTAAAAGAATCCTTTTCAGACCCTTTTATTGAATGGTCGTATTTTTTGTGCTGCACAAAGATTCAATCAGTTTAATTTTGGCCATTATAACAAGTGGATTATTGATGTAGACAAATGCTCATGAATCTATTCTAGCTCATTTTATGTATGTGATTACAACAGAAAAAAGCTGTCAGTCAGTCATTCGATAGTGTCTGATAGTAAAGTCTAGAAGGTAGACGGGTTTCCTTGCATAATCTGAATACTTGGACACTGCAAAGGTTTAAAACTCACAGATAGGACATACATGACATATTCATATTTCCTGCAAATTACTACAGAATTTGATGTTGGCTGCAAAAGGGACATAATATCTTTCAAAACATTTAATTGCTGCAGAAAAGGGTTTAACATCATGAATTTGTCATTTCATGCCTATTTCCAAATACACTATTTCCTAAGGAAATGTGGTATAAACGAGTTGTGAATAATCTATGATCACCATCTAGATTGATTACAGTTGTATAGCTGTTGAATTTTATCAAAGACTTCTGCGAATCGATATGGAATAGAGAGACAGAGAAAAACAAGGAGATGAAGAGCAACTTCAAACTAACCTTGCTATCAGCTATCAAGTTAAAATATTCTTTTATTTTATTTCCTTACATCCTTATATCGTCTCCCTTCACTAGATCTACGTAGATCAGACAACGGTTCTGCTGGGTGAGTCTATATTTCGAACACCACTCAATCTATGTCACTATCTGTAAAATAATAAGTACATGGTGCTATTTAAAAACTTTAAATTTAATAAATGCAGAGCTGGTATACAATAGTAAAACTATTTATGAAAGGAATATGGTGAGTTTACTTCACTGATTGATAAACTTGAAATTTGAAACGTTAGAAATGAAAGTGAATAAAAATGTTAGTATTAAAAGAAAATGAAGGGGAAGGAAATAAATAAAATGTAGGGATTTATAGACGAATAAGAAGCTAAATACATGCATAAATAGGCAAATACCTACATTCACGCACATACACACACACGCGCGCACACGCGAATTCGTTTAATCGAAGTGCGCCCTCTTGAGTTGTGTTTTTCAATACAAATGGTATATTGTGTTGTAAGGGCCATTTAGGCAATCATTTTATCCATATATCAGAATCATAAGCTTATTCATACACACACACGCGCGCAAACACAGTTACATAGGGTATGTTTATGCTCAATTTTTTCTGGCCAGAATCAGGCATCGTATAGGTGTTTAGTTCAAAACACGGTTGCGTCCTTTCTCACTTTTGTAGAATCACCGAAAAACGGCGATCACGATCGCCGATCGTAAACTCATAAAAAGGTGCGTTAACGAGCGGCGATTCTGCAAAATCGGTGATTCTGGGGAAACATAAACGCATAATAATTTGTAAACGCGATCAAATGGGGTCAACGCACCGACCTCTAGTGGGTCTACTGGGTCTACGTAGCATGCGCACTGCAGGTTTGCGAATCCAGCTGCAAGGCCACCCAAAGAGAATTGCCTGGAGGAGCCAGAGCATAAAGAGAGCATAAACAGTACACCGTTGAACTGCGATTACGATGAGCGTTTACGATGAGCGTTACAAATCGCTTATTCTGCCTTCAAAATTGAGCTCAAACGCACCCAATGTCACACCAATTATTCCCTCTGGTGTAAATATACCATTTCTTCCGTCCAACAGTGAAGTGTCGGACAAGACACTACTTGCATTCTCCCGGCAGATCAATCCAGAGCAGTTCTTCGAGATTGGCGGCAAGCTGGGTCTCACTAAGACAGAGCTGAAACATATACAACACCGGACATTATCCAACAGGAAAGACACTAACATCCAAATGATCTCCAAGTGGAAAGAATCTCAAACATCGAAGAATAAAGCGATAGAGACTTTAAAACTTGTTTGGGAGTCTGTCCAAGCAGTTTCAAAGGTGGAGAACCAACAAGGTATGGTTAAACATTTGCCATATATTATGCGAAACGACTAATTTTATTTTCTCTTTTACACAGGACACAGTGGAGGAAAAAGTTCCAGCGATAATACAAACAAAACACATGTTATCTAATACCAGAAAACGATTTTACGTAAATATAAAAATGCGAATGCAGGATACAAGATCACACTTTTTTTTTTCAATAGTCTACTGCCATTAAGAAAATACCATATCGAATAAACGGAACCATGTGTGGGCACGTCTCTTTCTTCCACCCTTCATTAGGACAATATATTTATCTAGATGTGCAGATATATCTAAAATGTTCACACATTCCCTGCTGTTTTATACTATCTTACGTCCTAGTAATTTAAGCTCATGCAATATTATACAAATATAAACTGTCTTGAGAGGTTCCGGTTAAAACTATGCGCAAGAGGTGACTCCAATAGTACTATTTGCTGAGGGGCGCAACCCCGAAGCAAATGGTACTTTTGGAGTCACCAATGCACATAGTTTTAACCAGTACCTCGAATAGAAGGCATGGCATCCGGCAATGAATTCAACATTTCTTGACTTGACGTTTAATAATGTTTTTAAAGCGACACCTTTTGAATAATATAAGTGTGGGCAATGACGTGTTTTCTTGCAGACGAAGGGAGTTCTCATACATTAGAACAAACTCCTGTGGAAAAGACAAAACCAAGTGAAGTTTATTGGGAGCCTGAAGATATGGAAATCATTGGAACCTCAGATTTCGGTAAGTAGACGTGGTTGTGTGAAAGTCTTAGGCCTTCAAGCCATATTAACGTCATCAAAATAGTGATATTGGGAATGTGTGAAAATAAAGTAGTTGATAATCTTCCTTTACCAATTTTTGCTATACCAATTCGGTAAAGATGAGGATAGTAATCAAGAATTAAACAAAAAGTTCCGGTTGATAAAGTGTTCTTGAAATATTTTATTTTATAATACCGAATCAAATTTCATATAGCTGTTGTTCCCAGCGGAACTTCGGAAGAACCTGCGGAGTCTCTTCAGAACCTTGACCGACATGGTGGAGTACCAGACACAAAAGAGCTTCGCCGCGTCGCTCTTTCAGTGAAAAGTCTCTCATTAGCATGCTCACTCGGGAGAGCCCTTCGTCTAAATGATGACCTCATTGTTGGATTCATAGATGTACCTAGTTCGCCAGTACTTCAGAAGATCGCATGGCATCTCGTAGACAATTGGCGAAAAGATTTGAAAGAGGAAGAACGAGAAGATATGTTCACTAAGCTTCTCTCGGAGTACAATATCCTAGATTTCAAAACAGGTTCGTTAGAAACACAAGTCTGAGTTCGATCGTAATCATGTTGATAAGAAAATATCAGATTGTTACCCTTTCAAAGACAAGTTTAAAGTTCAAACTTGCATTTCAACTCTTTTTCACATTCCATACATTTTATTTATTGGCGTTAAGACAATAGGAAAAACAGAAGTAAAGAAAAACTCCAACAGGTAAAGATTTGTATAAACATGTATCTACAAAATTCATGAACACTATTTTTGGTTTCCTGAAGCCTCGTTCACAAATGCCATTACGAACTGCTACGAACGCCGTACGAACGATTTTCAGACAATGGAAATTCGGGGAGACAATGGAAAAACAGGGAGATTCGTACGAATCTTTGTGACCGTAGCATTACTTGTCCTTCAATTCATTAATGTTGAAAAGTTTATGTTATTATTTCACGCCGTCGATGTCCTCATTATTTTAGACACCGTCAATTTCATCATTCATTACCATCATTCTGCTGTGCCCATTAACCTGGATATTTTCCTTCACATTGACATATGCGATATTTCAGTGTCTACAGGCCGTGAAGAAATCTCAAAAGCCATTGGATCCAAGACAGACCTACTTGACTTGTGTCATCGACTGAGTGTTAAACCTTCTGACGTCTTGCAGATCATAAGCATATTTTTTACCTTCCCGCCTCACATAATTTGCCGTAGTGCTCTGAAGATGCTTAAAGAATGGGTACACCGAGGAGGGACCAGGGAGAGGCTTCTGGAAGTTGCTCAGGCTTTCCGTTTCAACTATGCAGCAGTCAAGATAGCAGGAGGTAGTGCCATTTCACAAATCAACTGTGTTTCACAATAAATGAATTGGTGTAGGCTTACGTGATTATTGAGGGGAAGAAAAAAAAAAGGTTGACATATTCCTCTTGTTTACTTACAATTGTTTGACTTGCCTGACATTCATAAATTCGATGGGAGCTTGAGCACTTTCACTTCTTTGTTAATAAAAAGTAATCATGAACCATGTTACTAGATGAATACAAAATGAAATCGGAAGGAAATAATTAGTTTACCATTTATATTTCAAACCTAAAAACCACGTTTTGCCACTAAATTATGTTGTTATAATATGCAGAAACATTTTTAAAAATAATGACCGTTCCAAACTGAAGACGGCAGAGTTCAAAGAAAATATATTTGGAAAAACGGGATTTTTTCTTTGTTACTCGAATCAAATCCTTACCCAAGATAACTGTATGAAATACATCAACCCCCTATAAACATGCCCCATTAAACGTTTGTTTCCCACTCGCTTTACAGCAAAAAACGCTGTTTATTTGTTATCATGTTTTATACTGGGATTATCGATGAATCCTTTTCTTTTAATCCTCTTTTAAGCCATGAAGTTACAACCAAGCTACATCCCTTTCATCTCGTATGGCATCATTGATCACAAGGGTGGAGAACTGACCCTCGATGAACTTGGTATTGTCGTATCTATCCCTGAAGGAGCTATACCAAAAGGGATGAGATCAGTTGTATCAATTCGCGTCCCAACTCATGATACTACTAGGCTTCCTGTACGGGAGGGTGAGGTAGTCATTACTCCAACCGTGGAGTGTTCTCTCACTCAAGAACTGCTCAAGCCTGCCACGGTGGTACTACCACACTGTACCAATCACCAGGAACGTAAAGATGACCCTTCTGTTATCTTGTACACAAAAACCGGACCAGGTACATATTTTTGTTATTATTTTAC
>BEXV01003439.1:2402-28618 GCA_003118195.1 Hemicentrotus pulcherrimus | reverse complement strand
TTTTTTTTTTTTTTTTTTTTTTATAATTACTATTATTATTATTTTTTTGGGTGTTGCTTAATCTAGGCCAAATTAATTAAGCTTGTTTTATCATTTGACGCGATGTGAGAGTTTATGTATTGCATGCATTGAAGGGCTGCATGTATTCGCTTTTTTGCAGTCACAGATTTACAGCGTATTGCCAGTTACACTGCCGCTGCATGTGCAACCGAAGACATTCTTAATTCTCATTTTCAAATGTTGGCAGGTATGGTATTGTATTACCAATTATTCAATGAAACTTAAGTCTGTATTTTAATGACAGATTGGGCACAGACTGTGAGTAGGGGCCTTTAATAACAACGTTTGATATTTTGCATGAAAAGATGAGAATTGAAGAAGCAGGGGAAAAATGAATGATAAAGTGAACCTAATTTGCGTCTGGCTATAAGCATGAATTATACTTCAACAAAGGCTTTTTTCTTTTGCAACCTCTCACACACAAATGTAGACACAATCTCTAATGGAAGGTTTATGGATTCAATGGGAAATATTCACATGGGGTATTTAATTGTTCATTAAATATTCTATTAATGCCAATAATTAATGCATAAGACAATTCTCCTCTTAAGGCTCGTTCAGATATGATGCGGCATGTGTTTTTTTTAAAGATAAAGGTGAGTTCTGGTAATCCGATTGCATTGTGATCAGAAAAAGTTGATCATGTAGCATGTTGGTACTGGTATGTACTGCAAAGTTCTGGAGTCATCAAAATCATAAAAATATATCCAAAAAAAAGAGAGTATATTTTGTCCGCTTTATTTGTCCGTCATGTTCATAGTGAAAGACTCTGAACCCTTGCAATCAGTTTATTTGTATGAATTGTAAATTACCTGCATTCCATCGTGATGAAATTTTTCTCTTATCTCCACAGATCAGCAGACTTACAGGAGCAGCTGTATCAACGAGAGGGAGGTACATGTCATATGCAGACAGAGCAACAAACAATATGGGGTGAGTTGAGTTTTGTTTTTTGGTGGAAGTTATTTTGTATTCCTCTAAATGCTAGATCATGGCTGTAGTGAATCATAGTGATGCTGTTAAGTTTCTTCCTTGAAAAAAAAAATATCAGAAAATCTGCATTATATGGAAACACACACAAAACCAGATAGTTGGGACTACTGTGCTTATTTTGCTTTACTCAAAACCCCATGTATACATCCTTTTATGGTTAAGAGAAAGAATTTCAACTGCAGAAGAAAATAGAATCCATCTAGAGAAGCCTTTTGTGTGACTTTTGAACTTAATTGTTGAATATGTTTTCGTTATCTTTTCAGAGAGAGGCCATTATATCTATGTGTACAAGGACCAACTAGGGAAAGTGTAGACAGTGAGTATCCCCAATGATACCGGTGTATTAGTTGAGAAACTGTTGTGTCCCCTTTGTCATTTGCTATCCGTAGAGAAAAAAAATATATAGCCATTGAATAACCGTTCCCAAAATAACCCAGGTTGGAGTGTAAGGAAGATTTGTGTTTATGTCAAAATCAAATCTTATTCAATGGGTTATCAATTTATAAGGAGGTAAAGTGCACATGTGTCAAAGTTTTAAAAAACGTCTACCTCGTCAACAAAAGTTCTTTCATATCGGTAAGAATGTAGACAATGCCCTGGTATGAAAAGTGGGAGAGTGACGATGAGATAGGAGTGAAGAAAAAAAAAACAAATATGAGGATTTTTTAATCTGGTCATAACTGGTGGGTGCTACTAAAGAGCACTAAACATATCCAGGACTAGAGACTGAGTATGAAGTTCATTTAATATTCAGGTTTTCATTCAATGATCTGACATTCTATCCTTGCTTTTATTTTGTCAAAGATTAATATGTAGGGATTGAGTTGTGAAGGGTATGATCTTAAGGTCCGCGGTTCGAGTCCCGCCGCAGCACTAATGTCCTTTGGCAAGACATTGATTTACATTTGCCACACTCAACCCAGGTGATGTAAATGGGTACCTGGCAGGAATTAATTCCTTGAAATGCTAGAGCGCGGCAGTGGCTGCCTTGCTAAAGCCAGGGTAATAATCGGGGCAGCGCCAGGAGCGTCACAATGTGACAGACATGTGCGCTATATAGGAAGCCACCATTATTAGTATTATTATTATTATTATGAGTAAGGATTCAGTTACGGTATATTGTAAGGTCCATTGAAATTGATTGTTATTAGAAAATGAATGTAAACCATTGTTCCTGAAGAATATGCCATACAATGTACATTACTGTATTCATCAACACTAGGGGCTGTGGAGCACATCAAAGCATTGATAGAGGGCGGCTTGCAGGGCAAGCAGGGCGGGGCTCCTACGGTTAACAGGACCCGCTCTAGGTTCAGTGCAGCCACCACTGCCCCAGCAGGGGCAGTCAACACCAGACCCCAAGGGGTACCCATCTTCAGCCGCCCCCCTGCCCCAGGACTAGGGGCACAGATGAGGGGACCGGCTTTAGGAGGAGGGGACGTCAGGGGGCCCGGTGTTGCTGGAGGAGCGGGCGGGTTACGTGGACCAGTACCCCAACCCATGGTTCCACCCCCTGCAATCCAACTGGCCATCCAAACAGCACAGTCTTCAGGGGTAAGTAGAACAAGTTAAACATAAACATTTGCTGCATTGAAGAATGATGAAGTGTTAAAAGTGTCAAAAAAGAGCCCAGAAGAAACATTGAGGGATAGATATTGTTAATTTATTTATTTACAGTTTCATTTAAGCAGGGTTGTCTTTTTAGCAAACTGCTATCCCTGAGGGCCTGCACAGTAGAAGTTGTGACATGCATGTGAAATCAATGATTGTTCATTAACCTTTTTAATAATTAAAAAAAAAACATACCCTGAATTTTTAAAGATGATTTGATGCTTGATAACAGAAAATAGAATACTGAGGGTATCTTTTAAATATCTTTTAATACGGTCCAACACTCCTGGTGGAGTAAAACTAGTCTTGGTGTGTGCATCGAAGAAAAAGGGTTTTTGTTTACATTTTCTTTTCTTTCATGACAGCATTACTTACAAGACAAAGTATTTGTGGGAATGGAGCATGCAGACCCGTCATTTAGCATCAAAGATAAGATCCTAGGTCCAGGGGTAAGTAAATATTTTCTTTCCCACTCATTCACCCCTTCCCTTCTGTTAAATCTAACTTTTATTCAAATATCTTGTTTCTTTTCTTTGTTCTATTTATACTTCCCCATTGTCAATGTTATTCGTTGTTGCACTTCTCATACTCTTTTCTTTGTCTCTCACTTTTATTATGCTTCCGCAATCGAATGTGTAGGAGGGTTGTTCATCCGTCTGTCCATCCGTATATCTCTCCATCCCGCTTCTTGGTACCACCATAAATTAAGAACCACTAAGCAGATTCTAACCAAACTTGGATCATTTTCCAATCGGTTTGTTCCTGGGGCCTGTTTCACAAAGCCTTTTTTTTAATGACAAATGACAAAAACCAGTGTCAAATTGGCTGATAACCAATCAGATGCATTGATTTCAGTAGCTTATAACAGTAGCTTGTAACTTGTTATTGATATCAAGTTCTATGAAACAGGGTCCTGCTTTTTCTCTCACAGGGTTCCTTCTTGCATCACATCCGAGCAGAGACCGGTGCTAACATCTACCTGCGAGGGCGGGGCTCTGGTTTCATGGAGCCTACGTCTGGGCGGGAAGCCTTTGAGAACCTCTACATCTACGTCACTCATCCCAAAGTAGACGGTCTGCAGGCGGCAAAGAAACTTTGTGAAAACCTGGTTGTAACGGTAAGTCAACAGTCTCCTCATTGTAATAGTGATGCAATCATCCATGGTAGATACAGTTTTGCAAAATGTTATGCTTTATTTATCTCAAAGTTTGGAACATAAATTGTTAACATGAACTAAAATGTTTAGAACATTGTTCCCCCGAAAGCTAGTCACTGTTGTAGGTATTCCTATCCAACCCAGCATACATATTATACTGTTAAGGACATGTACTTGTTTTATTAAAGTGAGAAGAAAAAAAATTGTGATTGACCAAACCATTTTTGTACTGTATAATCACATGCAGATTCAAGCAGAGTACATGACACATCAAAGCCAAATCTTCCAACGATCGGCACCAGCCATGGGTAAGATAATCACCTTTTTTGTGATGGCTTTTAAGAAAGGAGATGTGGTGTTTATGACTTGATGTTAGGGATGTAATAGCTGACAATTCTACGTTCATGTTTCTAATCCAATCTAGTCCAGTATAATAAAAACCCTAATCTATTTAACATACCCAGTAGATTCTTTCTTTGCAGTTACAAAACACTTCACACTTTATTCCACAAACCGCTGAATCATTCAATGTATTCAAGAGCTAACCTTGATTTGAATATTCAGGACTGACCTTGTGGGTAAATTCCTTGTAGATTGTGAACATACAAGAAATATAACCAAAATTCATTCTATAAGTAACATTACTAATTTAGGATCACTATATTCATTGATTTTGATGTTTTATAACTCATTTGTGCTCATAATGTTTAGGTTTGTTTTAAGTGTGGAGATTGAGTGGATTTACTTTTTATGTCAAATCTAATTGTGCAGCATTTGTATTTTGTTACCACATGATTCTGTGAGTATGTGTAGGCTAGGACTGGAGGGTTAAGAAGGTTGATTAGACGTGAAACCCAGCTAATCGACCGATACTGCCCTCCAAGATTAATGCCATCTTGCATTGTGATAAGAACAGTCTCCATGCAAAAGACTGGTCATGGAGTCTACATTATCACAAACATTCTATTTATCTATTTATTTTCTGTTTGGGAATGGAGTTAAAGGTCACGTACATTGACATTATGTGTCATGACTACAAGCTAATAATTACATGGTATATTGTTTTGATGTACCGGTAGTCATCTATGAGATGCAAATAAATATCAAAGAGGTGTTTCCTTGATTTCTTCCAGTGTTCGGCTAAACTTCTTGTATATATTTAATTGTATGTAATTAGTTGACAAACGCATGTATGTCCTAGAGCTCTTGTAAAACCTACTTGTAGGTTTAGATTTTGTGATACCTCAAGTTCTTATGATTGATGATTTACATATCATATGTAGCTAATTCAGTGTCTGAATGTTCAAGATTACATATGCCAAACAATTTTGATAGAAAATGTGTAGGGGCTGAGTAATGAGCATAGAAAGATAAGGAAATCAAGGTACATGTCAGTGGGCCCGACACCATGTTCTGAACACAGGTCACTATGTGCAAATCAGAGTTGTGGTTCTTATCGAAGATAATGCCCAGTAAGTTTTTGTGCGTTTGTTTTTATCTCACTGGATCATAGCAATCTTCTCTCAAAATTAGTTTCCCATACCAGAGCTCAAGATTATTTTTAAAGGCATGACCTAAAGCCTGAAATATGTTTGTTTTTAATCTTTCATTAAGCATGCATATCAAAATTTTGTTTTTAATGGTGCTCAAGGTTCCTTCCATCATCCTAACTCTAAATGGTTCTCTTGTTATTGAAGCTGCTGCCCACATGATTGCTGCACCACCTCGTCCACCCCAGCAGCCCTTGGGCCAGCAGTCCATTCAACAGCAACAGCCTCCTCCTCCTCAGCATCAGCAGCAGCTGCACCATTCCGCAGCTTTAGGGCTGTATTCACAAGCTCAACCCACGATTCCTGCTGTTAGTACAGTCATGAGTCAAACTCTGGCGGCTCAACAACAAGCACAAGGTATGCACGGTATTTTGTTATTATCGTTATTTTTTACTTGGCAAAAACAAAGAAAATCATTAAATACAAAATACAAATTTGGAAAAGAGTCACATGGATGCCTGGAAATGAAAAAGATTAGCTAAACAACTATAACCCGAAGGTCTTCTTTTCCAATCCATGTGACTTTACATAAATGGTAATAATAAAATGTGATAGCTTTGGTGGAGGTGTCGTGGTACAGTGGTTCTTTCACTTGGCTCTTAATCCAAGGATTGAGGGTTCAGATCCCAGCCCTGCACTAACGTCCTTTGGCAAGGCAATAATTCACTTTTGCCACTCTCCACCCAGGTGTATATGGGGACCTGATATGCCAGAGCGCTACATATCAGTTATCTACTATAGTGATAGCTTAAAGCCCCACTGTCCTACTTGTAGCTACTTGCTCCCTCTATATAGAAAACTTCCCCAATCGGTGCCTGTTGGTCCCCCATGATCCTCTTTTTCTTATGTTTGTTGAGAGCTGAGTTAATGAGATAACCACCTGTCCAGTGACCTCGCTGTGTGGTCTAATCCCCTCTGGCCCAGTAGTATTGAGGGTCTTTAAGAGGGCTCAAGTATGTATGAGCATGAACAGATCGATTGCATAGTGCTTGGGTTCATGATGTCAGATGTTAAAGGTCACAGGTTCATTGATCAGTGAACATACATAGAGGCTGAGGCGTGTTAGAGATGCAGTCGCATTCATCTTGTCTCCATTCTTTCATTGTTTTTGTTGTTGTCTGTTGTAGCAATCCTTGGTGCTCAGAGGCCGGTGGTCAGTGCTGCAGTCAGCATTCAGCAAGGAATTGTCTATCCTCATCTTTCTGCACAACCACAGGTAAATGGTGTTTAGAAAACATACCGCACACTGTACGATCCTCCTGTGATCCAATTTTTGAAGAAATGGCAATAACAATTATATATCATAATCTTAAAAAATCATCAATCTCTGGACTCGGGTTCTAATTAGTGAACAGAATAACAACAACCAGACTATTATCAGCTATATTGAGTCAATTTGAGTCAGGTAACTGCTTGTTTCCTTAGCAATGAAATCACATGACCAGAACTTTATCTTATAGATTATAGATTCTGTCTATAGCTAGAATGTGGTATCACAGTAGAGTACAAGTAATTCATTAAATGCTCTGAAGTAGACATATTGAAGTATATTTCTTTTCTTGCTGTTGTGGCAGCTTGGATTACCAGGGCAACCAGGATTGGCTCTTCAAGTCCGGGCCCCTCAGCCTGTGCCTGCCCCTGCTCCAGTGCCCCCTCCTCAACGCCTTCCCCTGTCGCTACCCCAAGTGGGTGTTCCCGCAGCCTCTCAGGCACAGCTCTACGTGACCCATGTGAGTTATGTCAAGGTCAATTATGAGGGTTATTTTATTTTTAACTTATATCTTCTTCACCTTTCTCTCTCTCTCTCTTTCTCTCTGTGCTGTTAATTTTTTTGTCACTTTTTCATGTTTTCCTCATTCTGACATCACTTCAGTCTTCTCTTAATTTTTCCTTTCTATCTTTGCTTCCCCCCCACCCTGTGCTTTCTCTCTTTCTCTCTCTCTCTCTCTCTTTCTCTCTCTTTCTCTCTCTCTCTCTCTCTCTTTGGATCTTGCTGCCTCATTTACTCTTCATGTTTGTCTATCTACTTGTACTGTCTCTCCTCTGTCACTATGTTGTTTTTTATTCCTTACTCACCTGTTCACTACTGGATTGTGACTTAGGATCCTTTTTTTCTCACGCTTGTATATCTGCTGTTCTCAAGTTTTTCTTTGTTCCATCTCTCTTCTCTTCCTAAGCTCACTTCAAATATTTTGTGTAGGTGCATAATTGATTTTACATGTTTTCATCATTCTTAAAGAGAAGGTTGAGTTCTGGGAAGAGGTGAAAAATAATTCGTGAACTTTATCATTAGTTATTATGCAAGTGTGGAAGAACATCAGATAAGACATGTTCCCAGAAAATCATGGCTCTTCAAATGCCTTCTTATTCTAAATATGTCATGTTTATCGTTTATCCCATATACATCTTTCTGTGTACAGTGTTTGTAACTTTACCAAATTTCTTATCATTTTGATGATTCCAGAACCTTGCAATACACATAAATTCTTATATGCTAGATGATCAACCTTTTCTGGTTGATTCCACACTGTTTCTTTCACAATGTAATCGCATGACCAGAACTCAACTTCATCTTTAAACCATTTTTCCTACCTGGACATGATTATGTGTAGAAAATTAGATGAAATAATTAGGTAAAATGTAGATAAAGTCAGAAAGATTACAATTCTCATCAAATACAAGATCACCTTCTCACTTTTCACTGAATAATTAACAAACTTTCTCCCTCATCTCATCATTTCTCATACCACACCTGCAGGTTGCTGTGTCGCAAGGTCAGCAGAACCTGGTCCAAGCTCATGCCCAAGGTCAGCAGAGCCTGGCCCAAGCGCACGCCCAAGCAGCTGTCCAGGCTGCTCACGCCCAAGTCCAGGCCCATGCCCAGGCACAGCTGGCCCAAGCCCAAGCCCAGATCCAGCTACCGGTCCAACAACAGCCTGCCGGTGGTGGCCTAGCAATGGGCCAGCCGCAGCAGCAGGTGCTCCAGCAACCTTTAGGACCACCTCCACAGCAACAACAGCAGCAACTTCAGCAACAACAACCGCAACCACCCCAACCACAGCAGCCTGTTAAGAGGAGATTCAGGGAAGACCTGCCGGCTGAGAGACCTGAGGTATCGTTACTAAGTCTGCCATGGATTATCCTGCTAATCCATTCCATTTCTTGCTTCTTAGCTGATTTAGTGACTAGGTGTGCATTCCATAGAGATTCACCTTCACCAGACGAATACCATTGCCAGCTGATAAACCCTAGGAGTACATGTAGTTTGTGAGATGCAACATCATCCATCTGAGGACTGTATCACTAATGCTTATACTTTCTTGCATGTTAAAACCAAGCTGACTGTAGTGGCCAGGTTTGTGTGCCAGATTGTTTCAGGTTACACCTCACGCAAGAGGATTTCCATTCTTTGCTTCACCTTTGTTGACCCAGAGCTAAATAAACAAGACTTTCTGTCAATTGAGGTAACATAGCTGTCTCAAAAGTTGAATGCTGCCAGATACTTTTTCATCAAGGGAAACACCAAAAAGGGAGGTACTGTCTGAACTCACTTTGACTGGTAGCAATGGAACTGGAAACTATTCTAATTCTTCCATCTTTGAATTGGTTGGTTCTAATGGCTATTTGAGCCAGTCTCCAAGTCTTGATGATGGTGATTCTTTCCATAAACAGATGTCAAATATTCTTTTTACTTTACTTTTTTTCTTGAGTTCTGAAAGATTAGTCTGTTTTTCTATATTTACCTCCTTTTCAAACAAACTGAGCATATAAAGGAGGCACAGAAGCCCTGGCATGTCGTTTGCTAGTTGGAAATATCTAAGATTGTTTTATGTTTGTGCTAGCTGATCAGGAGACATGTGATCTACTCGTTGAGGAGGAGAGGAGAGAAATGAAAGATGCTGCTCATCACAGTAGTTATATTTCTGATATTTCCTAGAAAATGCAGGCATGATGGAAGGAAGATGATTGATCATTTCTGGCATATATTGCGCTCCTATGTTCCTTCTCATTTTGTTTCCTGTCATATAGTGTAGGTAATGTTGAAATTGGGATTCCTGGAAACGAACATGACAACTCATATGTTATGCAAATTTTCGTTGTTTTTCTCCTGGTCATTTGTACATTTTTGTGTTTCAAATGCGAATATCTGGATCTCTTAGATGGTTGGCAAACATTCAACTTAAGAAGCTGAAATTACCATCTGATTGTGTAAATGGATGAAAATTTGCTGTAATTAATTGTTATTATCTTAGAAAGCTTTTCTATGTTTGAGATTTGCAAATAAGATAGAGATGAACATTTTATTCATTGCTTACTGTTTAGATATTCTTTATTTTTTTCAGGAAAGGAGTTTTTAGACAGAGAGAGGGTATAACAAGTGCACAGAAATAATACATCAGTTTTTGAAGGAGATTTAGAATGAATAATAGCCCCGGTGATACTATATTCTGCATGATTATTATTCTTATTATACTTCAAAACTTGATATCAATATTTAGCCTATCGATTCTTTATTCATGTACTTCTTTTATGGACATGGACATTATGCTGCTTGATAGTGCCAGTGTTAGCCATATGAGAGAACGATATTTCCAATAAATTGCATTTATCTTGCAGGCTTCTTTGGCTGACATGCTGATATTAACACAGCTTTCTTTTCCCTGTTTGTTTAGCACCATCCACCCCCAATGACTAATCTAGGTGTCTCACCCCCCGGTCACAGTCCCTTGGGTATTGCCGGAGCCATGGCTGCAGGTCATGGATCGTTGCTAAGGATGCCGGGACGACCGCCTGAAGATAGAAGGTGAGAAGGGGGAGGGGCGCATGCATATCAGTAGGGTTGGGGATGGGAAAATTGCAAAAATAAAAACCAGAAAAACATAGGTCTACCAAAGCGGCCCAAAATATCACTTTAATGCTTCCAAATTTATATAGAAGAAAATATACTCTTTCAGAATTTTTTTTTAAAAATTAAAAAATTGACTTTCTTGACAAAATGCACTTATATCAAGCTTGAAATGAAAATCTTAATAGATAAAATTTGGTGGTTTTGGAGTGCCTGGTCACAAATGTTTTTGTATTTGTGTGGCTTTCATTCATATTGAATTTCTCGTTCCTTTCTTTCTCAATTTAGATTAATGCCTCCTCCGCCTAACCCACAAGCCATGCAAGAAGCAGCAAGGAAGAGATTAATGCTCCCTCCAGGTAAGTACGACAATACACAGGGCCTTCCTATACACATACACACACAGAATGCGATTTTTCTTCCACTTCTCCTTTAAAAAAAGCAAAAATGTTCATACTTCATTTCCACAACAATATAAGTATACTCGTGAGTTTTGGTCAAGACAGATCCCGTCTTTGGACGCTGGACTCTGCGTATGTGTGTTGCGTTATCACTCAAGGTTCCCTATTAATTTCTTTTTTTCCTTTTCAGCTTTTGTTCTAACGGTAAGTGTGGGGTGACAATCCATCATGTTATAATTGTCCTCATGCACATATTCAGCCTTAATTACACAAGCTTCAATTGAAATGAAAATATATGTCAATTTGTACTAATTGCAATGATCATGTTTATTTTCATTATTATTATTATTATTATTACAGTATGATTATTGAGATTTATCTTGAGCTAATGTTCAATTTTTTTCCTTTATCCCTTTCCCCCCTCTGTATAAACATGGTTCAAATATTTGATTATCATTCATATCATTTTCAAAAGTTTCGTATTTTGTAAAGAACTGATTTTGTCTTATATTTTTGTATGCCTTTGCATGTTCTTGCATGACTATATTCATTGCTTTCTTTTCTCTTTTGTCTCCCGGATAGATATTAACACATTTCTTCCTTCGTTTCTTTTTCTCCCCCATTCTCTGTTTTCTTTCATGTGGCGTTATGTACGTGGCTGACCAACAACCAACCCACTTTGATGTATCTCTGTGTCACGGATTCAACATGGTTTGATTATTTGGTTAAAATAATACTAATCGTATTCATTTCTCTCCCTCAAATATATTAATGCTTTATTTTCTTCTTTTGTTTTTTTGTTGATGATATATTCAAAACATACTGAATTATTCTCTGTAATGAGATGTATTTTAATGTGTCATTTTTATCTCATTGCATAATTTGGGAACGGGGTGATGTATCAAAATCTTTAACAAAAATATCTTTGGTTATTGTTTTGTGCTATACATACAACATCAACAACAAAAATCTCACCATCTATTTGACGAATAATTCTTAAATTGCACCCTTTGGCATTCAAATTAAAATCAAAATCTGTGTTGTGTGAACATTCCTTTAAAATGCATTTCACATCCTGTCAATTCACCTTAAACTTGCACCTGTTACATAACGACGGTAAATTAAGCAGGCTTAGATATTCATGGCGGTAGGATCCCTATGCCGGATGAACCGCGGATGAAGCGAGCACGCGGACTGGTGTCCTATGACACCAGCGGAGACTCCGACGAAGACGAGGATGCGGCCGGACGCGCCAGAACTCGCTTCGATTCAGGGCCTCACTTTCAGGTCTCGTCGGCGGGAGGCTACATGGCGGCACCTCCTCCTCCTAGGGGACTGCTCCCTCCATCGTCGCTTCCGACATCGACGGCGACGTCATCGGCAGCATACTACAATGTGGAGAGAAGGGAACCGGGGCCAGGTGGATCCCCTTTCTGGATGGCCAGGAATTGATTTGAGTTGTTTATAGGAAGAATGACAATTATGATGCATGGTGCCCATTTGAATGATATTACCATGTGTTGAGAGCCAGAAGGGTTTGAATTATGTATTAAAAGTATTAGATTGAACGCCCTACTTGCTCCGAATAGATGACACATGACTTGCTTTGTAGTGGTATTGTAAACACACTGGGAAGCAATGAGTCAAAGTATGTCGCATATCTTGTTTCATATTTTGAGAATGGGTTTCAAGCATAAAAAATAGCAAAACCCCAGAAATAGTACAGCCTTCTATATGTATGCATGATCAAAATGCATCATCATGAAATCTGCAGCTGCTTTTTCCCTCTTTAGTCAACATCATTATTTGGCTGATGATGGGTGAGGGTTAGGGTATATGTGTTCATTGGAAAACCTTTTATTTTGTTTTATGTTGTATATTGATAGTCGAGCTTAAAGTATTATGTATACTCTGTGTTGACAGAATGGAGATTTAAACGGCAATGAAGAGAAACACAATATATTTGACACAAGGGACAAGCTATTTTGGCTGTAATGCTAGTTCACAAACATGCAGTTACCGGTAGATGCATGTAACCGTAGCCATAAATTCTTTGGTGATATGAAGAACTCTACTTGAGCAAATGGTATGCAGTGAACTTCACCTATATTGGCTTCATTCTCTTATGCTAAAAAGCAAGAAACATAAAGCAAATTTGTGAATGTAGAATTTGTATTCATTTTTATTTTATTTGTTAGATATTCCATTCTGAACTTGCTGTAAAGTTGCCCCCTCTTATTTATTGGCAGAATTTACACAGCCGCTGGATTGAATATGAAGATGATTTCAATGAGTTTGATATTCTCAAAATTCTTTTAAGATTACAATTTATATTATGTAGAGAGAAGAAACAGTGACACAATGTCTATGAGCCTACGCTTTTCTTTTGTGGTTTTGAGAATACATGGATGGTGTTTTGTCGACAAATTTCATAAAACCAGTTTTGGTTGCTGATGTTGAGAAAGAACTTTCAGCTAGTGCACAGAGAGCAAGCATATAGAGCTTGCCAATAGACTTCTTGAAATTTGCTTAATCCATTGATTGCTGAATTTTCTAATTTGAATAGGCTTAATACAGGAACCACGTGGTTCTGGGAAGCATTGGGTTAATTCCAACTAATACAACTTGATGCAGGCGAATCAAGGATAATATCGCTTTCATTTTTGAATTTTTGTTTTCACATGACTGCTTTTTATTAGGAAGCATGTGTATGCTTTTAAGTAAGCAACTCGAACTAGGAGACCAACAGCTTTAGGTCCTCTCCAAGGGACTTGGTCACAGGGATAAATACCTTTCCAAAGGGCACTAGCGCATCAACTTGGTTTTGAACCCGGGACCTTCTGGTCAGAGGACCACTCCTCTACCACTGAACCACAGTGTCTCCCCTCATCTCATATCTCTCAATGTGGCTAAATTAATTGACTTACCATTTTTTTTTCTACTTTCTCCCAATGTCATTAGTTTCATCATGTTTGTAGATAAATGTTCATTTTCTTTATGCTGGCGGTCAGTATTACCAGATTATGTATGAGTGTGTCTTTGTGTCCAGTGTGCCATCATTGTACAGTAAATGTCATTGCTGGTATGATTTGAAATGATATTATCTATTGTAATTATGATCGGAAAGATGCAAAGCTGCTTTGTTATGGCAAAATAAATAATGTAGCAATTTGTGCAAAAGAAAAAAAAATGTGGCAAATATTGTTTGATTACTGCTGTGAAGCATTTGATTTCAGAGTGCTGTTTATTTAGGAATAAGTGAGAGATAATTGGAAAGAGGGGGAAAGAATGAAAATATTGATCTTCAGGGTTCCAATGGTCTTGAAAAAACGGGAAAGTCATGGAATAGTAAAATTTTTGTGGAATGTCATGGAGAATCAAAGAAAATGAAAAAGTCATGGAAATTGTGAGGGGAGGCAGGCCAATCACAAACATGAAACGATAAACATGTGTGTCGCTGCATGGTATTCATATGCCGCTTGAATGCCGCAACCTGTATCAAAATGTTACTTATCTAGTCGTAGAAAAGGGCAAAAACTTGTCATGGAAAGCCATAGAATTTGGTTCACAAATTTCATTGGGAGACCTGTAATTTTTATGTTTGTAGTTATTGATATATTACTGAAGAAATGGCGTATTAAAAGATCGAGAGAGTGAGGTGGTGATGGGGGGGGGGAGGACTAGATGGAGATGAAAGGTTTGAGAGAGGTGGAAGTAAGAGATGAAACAGATAATTGATATGGGAGAAAGGATGTAGGTTGGAAGGTATACATGTGAGAAGCAGAGAGAGAGAGAGAGAGATGAAGAAGGGCGTAAGAGGTGGATTGGGAAAGATGATAGCAAGAGATGAGGAAAATTGAAATATGAGAAAGATACAAATATGTAGGAAACAGGTGGGGGGGATTGAGTCGAGAAAATTTTGTTCAAATTAGCTTACAAGTTTCTAAAATCAATTTTTTAAGGTGTGACTAAAATATGGAGATTAATGGGAGGGTTGCCCTGATGCTTTTATGCATGGCCGGTACATATGAAAATAGTTTTGTTATCATACCGACTTGAATTTGGTATTATTGACAAGCCTGCTTATTTGCCCCAATGATTATGTAATCATTTAATGTGTAATACCCCTGAATATAAGGCCAAATAAAAAGTGAAATGTTGCAAAATGCATTGTGATCCACTCGAAACCCAACCCACCCTCCAATCAAATTCACTGTTTACAATAACATTACATTTTGCAACACGTTACTTTCGACTGTACCTATATTCAGGTGGACTGCACATTCCATGATTACATTATAATCACAAATGGATCATCATTGTATAGAGGAATAAACAGATATAATAAAGAGATATCCATGCTAAAACTCGAGTTCCAGAACTTTATTGGAGGAGTTAAGTATATCAGAGAAAAAAAGAAAGGGGAAATTAAGTAATTGAGTAACCATGAATTTTTCACATTTTACAGCTCACAATAACTTAAATATTGGTAAATCTAGGACATTTTGCAGAACTACTCTTTTGTTTTGTACAGAAACTTATAAAACGCATTATTTTCTATAACTGATTTTTTTTAATCAATCTATGTTTCTTGATAAAAATGAGTTCGGTCGGTGTGATAGGCTCATACATAGAGGCCACACGTGACAGAGTTTTATTAGTTTTTCTTTCTCAGATTTAACAGGGGTGATAGTGGGCACTAAAAAAAAAGAGAAGAGGATTCGCGGGGAAGAAATGGCATCTAACATCATTCCCCCCTTTCGAGTAAGAAAATTGGGGAAAAAATAGGGAAGATTAGAGAAAATACAGGGAAATCAATAAAATCTAGATGAAAGAGGGAAGAAGAAAAAAAAATCGGGTAAAAAAAAAAAAAATCGGGAAACCGATTTAAATCTGGTTTTTATCAGGCCTGATTTAACCGAGCACCGACTTTTCAATGTTGGATGTGTACTTTTGTTCCATAAAATGTTGTTTTTTTTAATAGGTCAATTCAATCAGTGCAAGTGTAAGGCTCGTAAATACATGTATAGGCCACGAGATGCATACCGGTAGATTTAATCATTAATTTTTTTCTCGGATTTGTCCAAACATTGACTTTCAACTGTTGGATGTGTACTTTGGACCCAGAAAAGTTTTCTTTTTCTTAAATAGAGTTGTCAGTGTAAGGAGATTTACTGTTTTTTCATTTCTCAGATCTGACCGAACATCGACTTATCTGTTGGATGTGTGCTTTGGTCCCATAAAAGTTTTCTTTTAAAAAAAAATAGAGTTCAGACAGTGTGAGGCCACAAGTTTAATAAATACCGGTATTCATTTATTACCATTTCTTTCAGATTTGACCAAACATTGACTTTTCTATGTTGGGTGTGTGCTTTGGTCCCATAAAAGTGGGATCAAGGTACATTCCAACCTACAAGCCACTTGTTACAACACCTGGGATAGTTCTATGCATGTGCCTGTGTTGAAGAAATGTGAAACTTCAGTTCAAGGATGGTATTCCAGCTTAAAGCAGGATTTTGTCATTTTGCATTACATTTTTTTTTCTTCTGATTTTTACAACCCCACATCAGGATTACTATTTGCAACACGATCACTACTTTGGATGACTTATAGTTTTCTGTGAATCATAATACAATAGACAAAGTCAAATTCAAAATTCAATCCAATTCTCTCTCTATCCATCTCTCCTCCCCTCTTTCTTTCTCTCTCTTTCTCATTTTTTCTCTTCTCTCTATCCATCGCTCACTTTCTTTCTCTTGCTCTCTCTTCTCTTTCTATCCATCTCTCACTTTCTCTCATCTCCCCTTTCTCATTTTTTTCTCTTCTCTCTATTCATCGCTCACCTTCTTTTTCTTCATCTCTCTCTATCCATCTCTTATCCCCTCTCTCTCACAATATTTCTCTTCTCTCTCCTTCCCTTTTTCTCACTTCTCTCGCTCTCTATCCATCTCTCATCCCCTCTTTCTTTCTCTCTCTTTCTCACTTTTTTTCTCTTGCTCTCTCTTCTCTTTCTATCCATCTCTCACTTTCTCTCATCTCCCCTTTCTCATTTTTTTCTCTTCTCTCTATTCATCGCTCACCTTCTTTCTCTTCATCTCTCTCTATCCATCTCTTATCCCCTCTCTCTCTCTCACAATATTTCTCTCTTCTCTCTCCTTCCCTTTTTCTCACTTTTCTCTTCTCTCTCTATCCATCTCTCACTTTCTTTCTCTCCCTATCTATCTGTCACTTTCTCTCGCCCCTCTGCTTCCATTTTCAGCCTGCCTTCCCTTCTCCATATTTTGTAAATATCCTTTGACATGAAAGAAATATTCCAATAAAATCAAATATCTAAAAAGCTCAAATCAATACACGTAACCACGAAAAAGTGCAATATCAACTTGTGAGAGCCTTTGTGTGCATGGGGAAACAAACTTTCAGAAAGAAAACTAGCGTTGAAATTAACCCCTTTGAAATAAATGTCAGGATGAGAAGCCATAATTTAATTTGACTTTGGATAACTGGGACTGACTTTTAACCAGAACACTAAGAAGAACATGCGACGACACCATGACGTATTTACAACAAAACTTTTAATCTTGCAAGAATTAAGTGAAACAAAAAAAATGTGGACTATATTTGATGACTTAATTGTAAGAATTACACCTTAGGTTTCTTAAACACTAAATGAATGCCCATCTGAAAAGTGACTTGCATTCATGAGAAGGCAATCCAAGTTTTTATTGACTAGTTATACCTCTGTCACACCGCCAGACCGATTTATCTTTTAATAATCATCATAATAATAAGATCAATTGATAAAGCCCAGCTACTGTATTAATATACTCTACTGTCCTGTGATGAAAACAAACCTCCCAACAGTGCTACTTTACAGACACACAATTCTTTTAAGAACTAATCAAAAGCTCCTGAAAACATATGCTTCTTTAAGGACTTTAAAGACAGCAACAGACAAGGCTTTTTTAATTTGTAGTGGTAGGTTATGAAAGCACAATCTCCCAGGGTACTTATCTTTTGCCATAGGGGTCTATTGTCGGTCTGGTGTCGGTCTCATCAGTGTGACTCTGGTATTACTTTGGGTGGTGGCATAACATATAACATGATAGGTGAATATTTTTTACAATTTTGACATGATTTATAATGCGGAAATTAAGAATGTTGAAAGCACTACATGTATGAAAATTTTTACCCAATAGACTGGTTTACCAACATATTCAAATTTCATGCATACTTTTTTAAACCTGAAAGGCTATTCTTGACAAACTAAAAGCTTGACCGACATAGCAACAAGTAATGTATGCAGACTGGATTCAAGTTTTGTAGTTCATGCATCAATAACAGGTCAATGGAATAAAATCCATAAATTTGAATATGTCAGTGAACCGGTCATTACCAAAACATGATTTGCTCTTGATGAAAGGTGTTCTATGTTGCTATACTGTAATCAAAATATCTTGATCACACCTCATCACGGAGGAATTTTAAAACCATGCATATGTGTTCCCTACATAGTGAGTGTATTGCCAATATTATGTGCAATTTGTACACTGCGTTTTGTGCTTTAGTGTCAGCTGATATATCATTCCTTGTTTTCTACTTAATTAGAAGATCTAATTATGCCTATAAATGTCAGATTCTAGATGAAAGCAAGTTAAACCTTATAAGTACATGTATATGAACATTTATATCATAACAATTTCTGTGATTAATAAATTCATTCTAAATTTCATTATAGGAGAAATATAGGCTCAACCATTTATGATGTACTGTAAGCCCCATAATATAGGAACATTAGAATCATACAAATTTATATTTATTTATTTTATTTATACAAAGTAATAAATTCATTCAAAATTTCATTGTGGGAAAATGAACATTAGATTCAAACATGATTTACAATTTATTGGGATTTTTAATGCATGAATGATGGCTTAGTGTGAATGTCAACCAAATGACTGCTGAACATCATACATTACTCATACTTTCTCAACATGAAATCAAAAGTTTACTTCTAAATCCTTCTGAAATCTTGTATTTTATTACCCTCATGATCTCCTAGTGTTTGACTGCTTTCTGAATTTGCTCATTCAACTTAAATGTAGTGTAAATAGGTTACAGGTTTAATGTTCTATCTCATAATTTCCTAATACATACCGGTAAGCATTGCCTGAGGACAAACCCCTTACATTTACATTACTATAATTTCACTTTCTACCAACAGTTATTCTCTCCTGCGTTTGTGAAGAGAAAATAAAATCATTCCTATTAAAAAATGAAGAAAAAAAAATGTGGTGGTTGTACATGTCATCAAATATAGAAAGTATTGTACCGGTTCTCTTTTTCAAAACATAATTATAATTATTCTGCCGTGAACAAGATGATATGAAAGTGAAACCTTACAAAAGCAAAACCTAAAAAGGGACAAAATACACATGTGAACAGATTTAGGGCGAGCATAAAAGGTACATGCAGTACAGATTTGCTGTGCAGAATGCCATTCCAATTTGCAAATTCTGTATTTGTGTGGTCTACCTATAGACTGATTTACTAACATATTCATGACAAGTGACAGGATATTCCATTAACCCGTTATATTCAAATGAATGAACTACACTACTTGGAATCCAGTCTGCATACATTATTTGTTATATGTCAGTCAGGCAAGCCTCATGCCTGCCTTTGGATTATCAAGAACAACTTTTGTTTGAAAATGTATACAATTTGAATAGGTTAGTGACCCAGTCTATTCACTCTCACTTGCTTCAATGAGGGGATTCCAATATCAAATCTTAGCTACTTGTACAATTGAAATTCCATGGAAATGACTGCTGCTGCAAATCCCTGCATCTGATTCCATGCAGTTTGGTTAAAAAAAAACTGACCAATATAATTTTGTATCCAATGAATATGACTTTCTATATCTAAGTTACGGTTAATTCCTCCTACAAAAGTTAAAAGAGTAGGCATATCAACACAAATCTTTTTAAAAATCCCTAAAGTTTCTTGAAGATTGTCCACAAAAAGGCTTCACACATTTCACAAACAAATTCCAATGTAGAATTGAAGATCACAATATCAAAATCAAAGTACCCATAACAACCCATACTGTACATATATATACTCACATGAAAATATCATCTTCTTTCATTTTTACAAGAGAAAGGCACATCTAACTGACAAAATGATTGAACAATTTTTAAATCACAGAGCACTTTTTTTTGTATAATACACAGAAATTCATTAACTTTTTCAAATAAAGAAAAATAGGTGTTTTTTCACAAATATACAATGTTACTCTTGTCAACTATGAGAGACTTAAAAGTGCACATTGAAATACATTCAAAATAAACTGGAATTGTATCCTCAACTAAAACAGTGGTATAATAAGCCATTTTGTACATATTATAACATACATGTATCATGCCACTTTGAATAGCAGAAATAAAACTTACTTCCACATATTTGTAGTGACATAAATTAAAGAAAGAAGAAAAAACGATGAATGATTCTATAGGCTGACTATTTATTTTCAGTACCATCCTAAAACATTAGGTGAACTGAATTTCCACTTTATTCTAACTGAATGATGCGTTGAATTGTGAACTGATGAAAACATGTACAAATATACAACCGTGTAGATGTCAATATTAAAAGATTTGTTCTTGTAATCGAGTCTTACATGGGTATTATTTCTTCATTGGTTTCAAATATGCATATCTTTTAAATTCCAAAATATACACAATTTTATCCAGCATCCACATTGATTAGTACATGAAAAGGTTGATTTTGAAATCATGTCTTTTATTGTCTCATGTCAGTATGTGCTCACATGCATCGCAATTTACATTGTTTACTATGTTTACAAGAACTTAACATGTAATGTATTGACCTTTTCCACAAAAAGTTGCAATTAAATATTCCAGTTTATCTAAGTAAGGTCAATTATGGGCTTTTGCATGAAATGAACCCTGCTAAGGAGCTACAAATCACAGCTTGCGATTAATCATAACATCGTGGGTGCAACCATGTGTTCAGGAAAATAATTCACTTCTGTAAATATTACACTTTGGCTTTTTCACACGTTATACATTTTGATTTTTACTGTATGATTCTTACGATCACTTCAGTATAAAAATATATTCCAAACTATAAGGGCCTATAGAAATGTCACATTGACAACGGTGTCCACTATTTTGAGGTAATATATCCATATGTTGTTAATCAATGTAATCCCTATTTGTTCTTGAGGTTCAAGACAAAATTTACATGCAAAGTAACATAAGTGTAAATGTACATGCTACAATTAAACTGAAAAGATGAAATGAAAGAAAAATAAGAAGTAACATCAAGATTTAAGGCCAATATTGTAAGAAAGCTCCACTGTAACTTATCACCTTTCTTTCCGTCACTGTGAAGTTATTAGCACATTAATAGTTGCATTCTAAAATGAATTTCAGTTTACAGTCCTTTCAGAATCTAAACGTGAAAAACCTACATGTACAACCTGTGCATGTACATAAGCAACATCTGTCTTACTAAGGCAACTGCTTTTAGAGCCAGCCTATGACCCTTTAAAATATGGGTGACAAATTTATTTCAAAACAGAATTAACAGATATGTGCTCAAAAACATCTACATATGAGATTCCCTGTAGATGTGTGTGAAAAAATTGTACTTGTCCTGACAATTCTTACCACAATGGTGGCACTGGAACGGATAATCTTGCCCATGAAGCCCCATGTGAAGTGTATGCATCACAAAATCTGTGAAAAAAATGCCACAGTGCTTACAGCTTGTGAGAAGGCGACCAGATTTTTCCATGCAAGACGCGCACGACTGGGAGCTGGTTGGCTCGGTATCCTCATAGCTGCCATCGACTACTGGTTCCTTGGAGGAATCGGAGCCGGACATACTGCTGATTTGACTCCCAGGGCGGTCATCGCCATCCAACTCTTTAGGGGCATGGGGCGACTGGGCCAAACGACTGCTGCGGATTGCTGGACTTGCTGCGGACGTGGTGGCTTTCATCTTCCGTGTATTAGGTGTAGGATGGTAGTCAGAGTCAAAGCTGTTGTCCTGACATTGCCGACTTGATAGGAATCCTGGCATGCCTCTGGCAGAATCTCGGTCATCGTCTATTGCCGAGAAGTCCAGTTTCTCTTGCTTTATGGTAGGCTGTGAGTCACTTGGGTCATCAGGATGAGGACGTTTCTCAGATACGCGGGTTGAAGGCAGAGAACCAGAAGTAGCTTCTTGAGGATGTTGCTTGATGAAGTGATCCTGGAGCTGAGATGGAAGTTGGAAAAAGGCCTTGCAAAGGATGCACTGAAAGTTCTCCAGACTGCTGCATGTTTGCAACTTGTGGGTAGGCCAATGACTGATGAGGCTACGTACAAGAGAGAAAGACTTCCCACACAGTCCACACTTGAAGAACTTTGCTCCATCAGGATCTGGAGGGGGTCCAGGAACACTATGGACACGGGTCACGTGCTGTTTTAGTCCTGAGCTGTGAGTAAAAGCACGCTTGCAAATGTTGCAAATGTGCTTCCTGACTTTATTGAGATGACGGTCCCGCATGTGAGCTTTGACAACATCCTTCTCTGTACAGCGGATGGGACACATTGGACACTGCCAAGTGCCCTTCTCAGACTGCATGATCTCCGGCTCTATCTCATTCATCACACTGTCCGTCAAAGACTCGTCTACATACAGAGTTGGACTTGCGGCTGGGATGTCAGCATCATACTGTCCATTGCTGTCCCTGCCATACACTGCTTCTTCCAAGACAGGCGGTTCTAGCAAATCACCATCCTCCGTCTCGTGACTTGCAACATGATGTGCCAGATCAACCTTATCAAAGCATGTGAACGGGCACATCGGACAAATGCAAATACTCCCTGCTTTATCGCCATCAACACTACCTGTACAGCTAGTAACGTGGTTGTCATATTGCTTCTTGTAGAAGAAGCTCTTACCACATTGTTCGCAGGTATGCCAGTGCCTGGTCAAGTCATCGTCTGTTGGATGTACCCTCTTCTTGTGATTCGTACAGCCGCCTTTGGAAGAGAAAGATTGTTCACACTTGTCTCACTTGAAACGAAACTGTAAAGCGGACGTCATGGGGTTAGACAGACTTTCACCCTGGTCATCTGCATCATCCGAATTCTTGGTCTTGGATGAAAGAACCTGGCAGATTCTCTCTATGGGAGATCTTGTTTCTTCCTCCATGGTACTCAGGGGAGATCTTGTTTCTTCCTCCAAGTTACTCAGAGGAGAATTAGTTTCTTCTTCTTCTTCCACTGTACTAGAAGCCATGGATTTACCAGGTCAGCATGAATAGAGTTCCAGTCTTTGATGAAGTGACTTCCTGCAAAACGTACATAAAGCAATTACTTATACAATTATTTATAAACAAATTAAAATCTACAATACATCTAAAATGAAAATCAAGAATAAATGTTTGCTGTTTGCTGAACTCTTGTGCATTAATTTCACATTATATTATCCATCTTTACAGTTTTTAATTATTTAATAATAATATTCTGATAAAAAGTATTGAAATAAAACAAAAACAAAAACATAATATAGTAGACTAGTTTGATATGAATTAATTATTGATATTATTCGGGCTGCATCTTTTGATAGAAACATCAGTCTTGAAATTTGAAATGTGTTCTTCTGAGTAGCTGATTTTTCAATTATTCAACCATAATGGTGAAAAACAAACCAAAAGGGAAAATCAGAAAAACCGTTCAGACGCTCTACCTATAAAATAGCTTTTTATTGTGAACAGATGAGACTCTATATACTTCTAAACAATAATTACTATCAAATTCAGACAGATTATTTCAGGCAATGCCAACAGGAGGAAGTAAAGTGACACTACTGCTATTCACAGGTAGTAACCATTTGCTAGACATCTTGGCACTAAATTACACCTTTAACTTTTGCATTAAATTAATCCATACAAGGTGCAGGGCTTATATTTGGCTACCGTGTACTGAGCCCATATCGAACCATTTGATCCATTTCCCCTAAAATAAGTATATTTTAATGTAACAGCCTAAAGGCTAATTACATGCAAGCTGGCAACCCCTCACCTATGCCGGAGTGACCTAGGTTTAAGACCGAAAGTCTGAGAAATGAACCTCAAAGACTGGTAAGAAGAAGATAATGGTGGGGGTGAGTGTGAAATACATATGCGTGGGCATACAGAGGTGATATTTGAGCGCATGCACGTAAAGACGAGTACGTACAACTAGGCCCTCTCCTCCCAATTTTATTTATTTATATAATTTTTTCTTAATTAAACTTAAGAATGTAAAGTGAGTAAAATTAAAATTAAGACAAAAAATAGCAACAAAAAAAAATAGTCATTTAAAGGTACTATGTCCCATTTGCAGGCCAAGAAAAGGAAAAGATAACATTCCAACAGCATTTGAAAGATAATACTACGGTAATTTAGAACTTCCCTAAAAAAGGGGGCTTGTAAATGTCTTTAAGTGGGAAAACAATGACTGTTGTAAAATTGACTTCGGAGCTATAGAGCCAATAAGTAATAGTCTTGATTTTCAGACCACTGTACCGAATGGGCATACATTTTATGCTGCGCAAAGATTCAATGAGATTAATTTTGGCCATTACAAGAAGTGGGCTATTGATGTAGACAAATGCTCATGTACCCTTTACAGCTCATTTTATGTACATGTATGTTATTACCAACAAAGAAAAAAAGCCAGGCTAGTCAGTCACTCAATAGTGTCTGACATTGAAGTCTAGCAAGTAAACGGTTTTCCATGCATAATTTGAATATTAGGACCCTGCAAACTTTTAAATTTCACAGATAGGACACAGACTAGACTACATGACATATTCATAATTCCTGCAAAGTACAGAATTTGATGTTGGGTTTATGACATGTATAATGATGTAGATAGCCATAAGCCTATACATCATATAGGCATAGACCTATGTGTAAATAATTCATAAAATAGTGTGTGGCAAAAATAGTAAATTGTGACTAGGCCCTAATTGCCAAACATAATCAAATCAAGAAAGATTAAGGCGAGATATTCGTTATTGAATGGTACATGCCTCAAGCCTCAACAACTGAACAGGTAAACAATAAAACAAAGACTCATTGTCTATTTAGTAATTCACAACATCATTTCATTCAAAATAGCTACATCAATAACATAAAATATGGCGCCTTGTCTATATTTACGACCTTCTTCGCCTATGTTGGATAATGAACAAATTATTATTGGATGATGAACAATCCCAACATAACTTACATTAATGTCAGTACGTGGGACAAGGTTGTAATAATGCACAGTGGAGCTTATGTAAACTTGACAATAAGGAAGCAGTGAAATCAAGCTACATGTTCGTTGTTAAATTCCTAAAATTTTACAAAAAGAATCGCAAACACAAAAACTTTAAACATACATTTATACTATGAGTAAGATGCATATCATGTAACGTGATGAATTCCCATCAAATTAAAGAGTTTGCTTACCAAAGTCAGAACGGTGTTTTGTCATCAACCAACTCGGGTCCGCAACCGCGTGCGTAACGTAGATGAAGAAAGCTATCGCTACGTAGCGGCCGTGCCAGATCGGCCGGGTGCAGCGGCTTGATGGATGAGCGAGCAACCGAAGCCCGTGTCGACATCGATTGCCAACTCTCTCTCTGCCCTAATTACATCCGGGCAACTGGCGATGACGACGCGACGAAGGCGGCAATCTCTGTTTGCTCGCATTCTATTTTTAGCACGGTGCGGAGGTCATTGTAGACGACGTGGACTCTCCGCTTGTGAACAACACCATATCCATGGGTCATGTGGTCTATGAAAATATTTTGCGAATCTGCATGGGAGTACTTGTCCCCGCTATAATTTTACTATTACTTTGAGAAATAAAAAGCAAAGTATGCCGGATGGATATGTTTATTATTTGTAGTAGGCATGCCCTACTTCATTGTATTTGTTCTGATTTCAAATGAAGAATCGACGTTTTGACTGTTAGACGAAAATCAAAACAGGGTCTGCTCCGATCCCGCGAAGCGCGGTCGGACCGGCATCCTTATAACCCTATAATCACTCCCTCCTAAGACAAAAATGAGAATTATCAAGGGCCCGATCTAGACGTCGGATGAGGAGGAGAAGGAGGAGGGGGCGGGCGGTAGAGAGATGGGGACCCTGAATATAGGCCGCACATAATCATCAATTAACCTATATTTGTTGGAGTATTACTAAGCATTACTAAGGGACCCCACTGGAAATAAGCTCTCGAGCTTTCGTGGGTTATCCTGTTCAAGCTGACCTTTTTGATCTGTTATTATTGTATATTGTTGTATGTTGGAAGCTTGTCGAATAAAAATCAATCAATCAAGTAATCAATCTGAGATTTTGACTTTTTTTTAGTTAGAACTTCAGACCAATTGCGGCTAAGTTCAACTCCATGGCAACGGGCCGCGGGTCGGAACCATCGGGAATATAGTATCATGAAACAAAATAGAATTACACCCCTATACATTTTAACCGTGAATCGTACATTTTGTGGATTTTGGTAGTTCAGAAATTAAACCAGCCCCCCCCC
>BEXV01003438.1:20760-34659 GCA_003118195.1 Hemicentrotus pulcherrimus | reverse complement strand
AAAAAACATTCTCATAGGAATGGGCGAGAAAAGCTTCTTAATTTCTGTGCAGCAAACGACCTGATCATCACTAACACGCTATACAAACAAAGCAAAGGAAGTGGCCAGTGGATGTGGGAATCAACAGACCAAAACACCCATAATAAAATTGATTAAAACAAAAAAAATATTTAATGATCAAAACAAATTGGATAAACTAAATAAGTAATGCAAGAAGCTTTCCAGGTGATGATGTAGGATCAGACCATCATTTTATTATAACCCACTTACGTCTCAAGCTCAAAGCAAAACTAGACCGCAGTACCTGAAGCGGTATAATATCTTTAGACTCAAAGACCCCTAAACCAGGACAGATTATGAACTTGAAATAGGTGAAAAGTTTGGCTCTCTGTGTGGGGAAGACAGAAATTATTGGGATATAAAAAATCAAAACAACAAGAACCATGAATATTATTGAGAAAGTCCTCCGACTGAGTAATGAGAGAAAGGAAGCTTAACACGACAAACAAATAGACCCAAACAAAAGACCGAGATAGAACTTTCTTAACAGAGAAATGCGGAGGAAAACAAGAGGCTACAAATGGATACAAGATCTATGCCAAAAAGATCTATGCCAAAAAGTGGAAACCTCACGTCAGGCTTCCAAATCCAAGACAGTTTACACAACACTTAAATAAATCACTTAGAAATCTAATATCAGAAACCAGGCAGTGAAAAGCAAAGATGGAGAAATCCTTACCGAGATGAATGATGTTAAAGAGAGATGGAAAGAAAGCTTTAAGGAACTGTACAATAACAAAACAAATGGAGAAGCTACTAACATACCTCAGATGGCCAGCCTCGATCCATTCCCAGACATTCTGCGAGATGAAGTAGAATTCGCTGTCCGGAAACACGCAGAAGAGCAAGCACCTGGATTTGACAGCATCACAGGAGAGGAACTCAAAGCTGCTGGGTCAACAGGTTTTTACCATACTCCACAAATTGTGCAACAAAATATGGCAGGAAGAAACTTTTCCGGCTGACTGAAGAAAGGCAATAATAACACAAATCTACAGAAAGAAAAAAGACAAACTCAATTGTGGAAACTACAGGGGTATTAGCCTGCTAAGCAATGCAGGGAAAGTATTCAGCATCATTCACCAGCAAAGGATCCTGAAAAAAAGAAGAAGTGATGTTCGAAGCACAGGTAGGATTCCGTCCAGGACGTTCCACTTTGGATCAATTGTTTACCCTGAGACAAATAATGGAAAAGCGCCTTGAAATAAATCAGAGTCTCCTATGCTGCTTCATCGATTACGATTACTCAATCTGGCAGGACTGTCTGTGGAAAGCAATGAACTTCTTTGGACATTCGTCAAAATATATACACCTACTTCAAGCACTCTACCAACAATCAAGCAGAGTGCAGTTAGAGTGAATGATGAACTGACCGACTGATTTAAAACCACAGTTGGGGTACGCCAAGGATGTGCCCTGTCCCCACAACTTTTTAACATCCTACTCGAAGCTTTGATGCTTTACGCAATACACGACACCAAGATTGGCGTAAGAGTACAGGGACATCTGATCAACAACCTAAGATTTGCAGACAATATTGTCCTTAAAGCTGACAATGATAAAGACCTCCAAGCAATAGTTGACCTAGTACATCAGAGCAGCTGAAACTTTTGACTGAAAATAAACATTACCAAAACAGAAGTACAAGCCATAAGCAAACAGCCTCAAGTAATGAATATAAACATTGGAAGGGAACAGCTAAAACAAGTAGATAAGTTCACGTATCTGGAAGGAACAATAAGCCAGACAGGATCCTGCTCGGGAGAGGTAAAGCAACGCATTGGGAAGGCAATAGGAGCATTCCAAGCACTCAAGAAAATCTGGGCATCGAAATATATACGCTGCTCAACAAAGGTAGAACTGTACAAAATCCTGGTGTTGTCTATTCTGTTATATGGTGCAAAAAACATGGACATTAAAAAAGGTCGATGAAAATAGACTTCACACTTTTGAGATGGCATGCCTCAGAAGAATCATGGGTGTGACCAGATTTGACGGGCTAAGAAACACACACATACGAACACAGCTTGACATGGAAGAAACCATCCTCGACAGGGGTGCCACAAAAAGGCATCGACCTAATCGAGAGTTCGCCGTCGAACGATTTAGATCAAAAATTGAAGCCGCTAGGTCAAAGGCTGCCGAGCAGTCGCCGTCCGGTTGCCACTGGGAGTTCAGTCGGTCACTGGGCGGCGAGTCAAAATCGGTCGGCGTCTGGGCAGCGCCAACTCAGCAGTCTTTAAACTGGCGGCTTCGATTGTTGACCTAAATCGCTGGAGTGGCGACCGCCCGGGCACTGAGCGTATTTTGGCCTACGAGACACCCGCAGATGCCCCGCCGATCACCGGCCGCCGGCCGCCGGGCAATTACTTTAAAATCAGCCGGTGACCGGTGGGAGACCGCCGAAAATCGGTGGGTCATCAGTTGGTCACTGCCGGTACGACGCGCGGAGAAACTCTCCGTTTTCGCCCAGTTTTGACCTAAAATCGACCGGCGACCGACGGGACATCGACAGGACACCGCCCAGGCATCGCTCGGGCACTACAGCCTGCTCGACTTCTCCAAAAATTGTTGTGCGATGCCAAAATTCCAAAGATGACTCAGCAGGCTACAAATCGGTCGGTCACCGCTCTGGGTTCTGAGTTTGTGACCATAGTTTAAGGTAAAATACCACCAAACAACAATTAGACTCAAAAACACGTTAATTCAGTTTAGGTATAAACACGTAGAATACCTTATTATGCAGATATGTATTCTAAGATGGTAATTATAAGATACTCTTCTAAGAAGTCAAAGGAAAAGTTTTAGTCAAGAAATTGCGGGACACACGCCTGTAAGTCATCCTAAATAGTAATCATTTATTAAAAAATTATTTTACAGAACTTTAAAATCGGCCCAAACAAAACGATACGCCTACAATAAAAAAAAAAACGCTTTACATTATTTTTTATGCGGCATTGCTGCTTCCTTAGACGATTTGGAGCATTCTAAGATTTGATATCTCAAATAACGCAGTAATGCCATAAAGAAAAAGAGAAAGTAACCGAACAAAAGAAACTTACCTACCTAAAACCTGCAACTCGGCGTCACGAAGACCAATGAAACTTCGGAGGTCCTTAATCGGCTAAAAACACCGTTTTTGATAATTCAAGGTAAATGTAATCACTGTCAAAGAGTACAAATGTAATCAATTTTCTCTCTTTTTGTTAATTTCTTCCAGCCCTGGACACGGATAATGCCCCCGTCAAGAGGCAAGTATTATTCCGAAACTCTTTAACGAAACGTTGTAGAGAATCATCGTATACATTTCAGGGTGTCCACACACAAGAAACGTCATGTAGAGAATAATCGTATAAATTCAAGGATGTCCACACACAGAAGAAAGTAATCATGAAACTCTACAGCGAAATGTCGAATAGGTGCGCAGTTTGATACTGCGATCATGAAATGGAGGCGGAAATGAAGAGGTCATGTCTTCTCTCGCTCGAGGTCATGTTAAGCCCCGCCCAGTTATACCGTTCAAGTTCGACTAGTTATGATAGTTACGTCCACACACAACACATTCCGTGATAAGGCGTGATTCTTTATACGTCGTATAACGAAACGCATGTTTGGGCATCGTTTCGTTATACGACGTTTCGTATACGACGTATCGCTAGTAAGCATTCACATACACAATTTCATCGTATAACTATCCCGAAATGGTATAACTAATCACGCCTAATCACGGAAAAATGTGTGTGTGGACACGGGGTATATCACTTTGAAGAGAATGCTTGTAAAACGAAAATAGATTGTACTCCCTACATATCTGCACACTCACTTCCGTCTGGTCCTTACACGGAAAAGTATAGCTACCACTGAATCACCACAATCAGAGAGTAATTGTCTCCTGGTCTGTACATCTTGTAGTACGACTACACACAAGACTGAAATATTCATGATTTAAAAGCATAACAATCCATTTCCGTAATATGAGTTTCGCATTTACACACCTGGGGGTATTTTCAGCCCTGTGTTATCTATAATATTGTTATAGATTTGAAAATAAGATAACGTTGGTATTCTGAAAATTGCTGTTACTTTTGTTGTATTTTTTTGTTGTATCTTTTCTCTCATCTATTTGGCCACGCCTGCTCTCAAACTTTTGAGCGCTTGTATGACAATGACAATGACAATTTATTATAATGTCACCCACATTGGGGTATTGGAGAAGTTTACAATAACGTTATCATTATGATGACGCGCATAATAAGCGCTCAATTAACTAATTACGCCCAAGATTAGTTTGTGCTGGGCGCATCTTTAGTACGGCCTAAAGTAATCCTATTGGTTGACCTACTTATCATGCTTACAGAAAATAGATCTTGATAGCGTCCATACGAATGGGCGTGTCAAAGATATGCTAAAGGCAGTCCTTCGAGAGATAGCACAGGGACAAAAAAGATTTTCAAAGTACCAACTTACAACAATATTAGCGCTGTGTTATCTCCGAAAGATAACACAAAACAACAATGTTAAGAATACCGCCCCGGGAGGTCTGGTATAATCTTTTTTCCGAATTTTGTTTGTCATGCATGGCAGGGAGTGCAGCTTGGCAAATACTGGTTAATGTCATCTCCGTCTTCTTTTGGACAACTGCATCATGATCAGTAATTCAATACCAAAGTTCTCCTCACGCTTCGTTTTTGCGTATGTTGCACGCACGTGAATACTACGGTCGCGTCGTCCGTCGTCGTATACCCGATTGGCCCCGAGTCAGGCCACAAGAAAGACACGTTGTCTCCTCATGCAACTTAATGCAACATGAATATGCAGTTTATGTTGTTTCCTTAAAGTGAGGGCAATCATATTTTGCCGTTAATGTTATTGAATGTGTTGAAAAGGGTAGCATACGGAAAAAAGTGTTACCCTTTCAAAGAAAAAAAGCAATTCTGTGTCTCAAACCCAAATTTAACATTTTACCACACACGGTGCGACATAATAAAGTTCAAAGTCACCTCTCTGAATCAACGAAACACAAAGTTTGGTCCGAAAAAAATGGGCCTAAATGAGCTAATGACATGTTTCCAATACGACGATAAAAGTTTATGAAAGTGAAAAAATAAGTACAAAAGTCTATGAGCGTTATAAAGCGAAGATCAAAACGGGCATATTTTATCTTTAACAGCTTTTGTCGAAAATTAAACTCGAAGCAAAACACCATGTGAAGGTCTCCGAACCTAAATGACCATATTCTGTCCTCGTGATGAAATAAATAGTGCAGGGACGGTATACTGAACATTGTTGTAAGTTTTGTGTTATCTCTTGAAGGACCGCCTCTATCTTATCTTTGACCGCTGATGACACGCCCATATGTATGGACCCTACCAATCAAAATCTATTTTATATAAGCATGATAAGTAGACCAACCAATAGGAATACTTCATGCCATATCTGAATATGCGCCTAGTTCATACTAATCTTGGGCGCAATTAGTTAATTGAGCGCTTATTATGCGCGTCATCATATGCGCTGTGGCATGTGGATCATAAAGACAAGTCACGCTTTCACTTAAATGGTTAAGATGAAAGCATTAAAAACGTCATGTCGTAGCATGTAATTTCTTAGAAAGTTGTCAGCTGTGATGTTTCCGGTCAACACACAATCTTCTTCTAACTCGTCTTTTGGCACGAAATTGGTTCTGGGCAAGGAAGATTGCCGCCATTATATCAACACAAAAGATACTCAGCAAAGGTCTTACGCTGAAGTCGTAGGATCATCAACGCAGGATTTCGAGATGATTGCACCGAGAGGGAGGCTAAAATCTGCACCTGCTCTTCCAATGCTTCCACTGACAAAAGCTCAACAGGGGTGGCACGAGCATCTACGTCTCGTCATGGCAACATGCAATCAAACTCTGTCTCTAGTACTGACATACTACATCATAATCTTCAGGCACAATCTCATGAACTGAGTAAGAGTAACATTAATCAGTTAGAAGGTGGTTCAGTTCCTCCGTTTAGAAACAGGGGCTTAAAATTTGCTCATTTGAATATTCATAGCTTAGTTGCTAAGATTGACGAACTTAGATTACTTCTGAGAAATGCATCATTTGATGTTATTGGTTTAAATGAAACATTTTGCGACTCCATGATTGATGATTCTGAATTGTATATAGATGATTATATTTTATTACGTAGAGACCGTACGAGACATGGTGGTGGTGTGGCTGTATACATATCCAAGAGGTTCAATTATAAAAGAAGGGATGATTTGATGTCATCTACTTTAGAATGCCTTTGGTTTGAATTACATTATCCAAATAAGTCTCCCATCCTAGTTGGAGAGTTTTACAGACCTCCAAATTCTCACGTTGATTTCTTTGAAGAATTAGACGGAAATTTTGACTCTGCTCTCTCGGAAGATATGAGCTGTATTATTTTAGGTGATTTCAATTGTGATTGTATGCCACACCAACTTGATCTGAATACTGAAAAGTTAATGTTTTATACAAATATGTACGGGCTAAGTCAGCTAATTGATACTGCCACAAGAGTTACAAATACCTCATCTAGTTTAATTGATTTGATATTTGTATCAGACAAGGAACTTTACAATGAATGTGGAATATTTGAAACTAGCATAAGTGATCATTATTTGGTGTATACGGTTCGCGATTTTAGTGCAAAGATCCATAAAAAATCAGAATACGCAGAATTTCGCTCGTTTAAAAATCTTGACGAGGAGAAATTTTACAGTGAATTGAGAAGTACTCCTTGGCAGGTCATAAAAGATATAGATAATGTTGATGTTGCGTGGAATATGTGGTTGACTCTATTCAATAATATAATCAACAAACACATACCACTATGTAAAAAGCGGATAAGAAAGAAGGCATGTCCATGGATATCTGACGAGATTGTTAAGCTTATGACGGAACGTGATAAAGTTCTCAAAGCTGCTAAAGCTAACAAAAGTGATGATCTTTGGGACAACTACAAATATCTAAAGAATTCAGTTATTCATCTCTTGAGGAAAAGAAAAAGAGAATATAATGCAGACCAGATCTCGCAAAATCATAACAATAGTAAGCAAATGTGGAGATGTTTGAGAAACCTTGTGCCTAAGTCATTACCTATATCTCCCAATAGCATTAATGTTGATGGTGCTAATGTGTCAGACAATGCAAATATTGCTGAAGCTTTTAATGACTTTTTCATTTCTAATGCTACTAAGATTACAAAGGATCTGCGAAGGAATACGTCTCAACTGAGGGTAGACGAAGACAATTATATTGGTCCAACTCATTCGCAATTCAATTTGAATTTGATCACTGAGGATTTTGTATTGAAACAAATTAATAATCTGAGTATAGATAAAGCAACTGGTGAAGATCACATCAGCTGTAAACTTTTAAAGATGACAAAGAATGTTATCGCAGAGTCTCTTTGTGATATCATTAACAAATCCCTGTCTACAGGAGTTGTTCCACGTGAATGGAAAAAGGCTCGGGTAGTACCAATATTCAAATCTGGAGATATTTCTTCTTTGAATAACTACCGCCCCATTTCAATATTACCTATTGTGAGTAAAATTATAGAAAGGGCCGTCCACCAACAACTCAGTGAATTCTTGGACGAGAATCAATTATTACACCCTAATCAGTCTGGGTTTAGACCTAAACATTCAACAGCTACTGCCCTTGCAAAACTTGTAAATCAATGGTCGTTGAATATTGATAACAAAGAAATTTCTGGAGTTGCCTTCATAGATCTTCGTAAGGCTTTTGATACTGTTGACCATGAGCTACTTCTACATAAACTAGCTTGTATAGGTTGTAGTAAAAGGACTATTTATTGGTTCAAATCATATTTAGGGGATCGACAACAAGTGACCCAATTCAAAGGAGCCAAGTCGCATCCATCAACCATCAAATTAGGTGTGCCACAAGGTTCAATTCTTGGTCCCCTTTTATTTTCAATATATGTTAATAGTCTACCTGAATGTACTCCTGAAGGTATCATAGATATGTATGCTGACGATACGACACTTACCGTCAGTGATAATGATGCAACTGCTGTGGAAGGAAAATTAACTGTTGCATTAAACAGAGTCATGGCATGGATTAAAGAAAATCGTCTTGTTCTTAACACTGAAAAAACTTGTGTCATGGTAATAGGCTCTCCTGCCAATCTCAAGAAAATTGAATCTTTCACCATTTCATTAAACGGCAATTTGATCAAAAGAGTTCAATTCACCAAATGCTTAGGACTTTTGATAGATGAAGAATTGAAATGGTCTAAACAAATCGATAACGTAAGTAAACTTACCCAGAAAAACATTAGCATGATAAAGAGAGCAAAGAGTTTTTTGCCTCAACAATCCTTAAAGTTACTTTATAACAGTCTAGTGTTGCCACGATTAGATTACTGCTCTGTTGTATGGTCGAACAGATTTCATTCTCATACAACTAAGCTGCAAAAAATTCAAAAGAGGGCCGCAAGAATAATATTGAACAAGACATATGACACACCGTCGGCTGATTTGTTCACAAGTCTTAAATGGATGACACTAGACAAGCGGTTTGAGTTAAGTCGCGTTATGATGATATATAAATGCGTTCATAACTTAGCACCTTCTTACCTTCAGGTAGGCTTAATCAATCCTAATGATGTACATGAGCATCATACAAGGCAAATAGACAGTGGATGTTTACGTGTGCCTAGATTTCACACTGATTGTTATAAGTGTAGCCCAATTGTTTCTTCCATATTTGAATGGAATAAGCTAGATAATTCGTTGAGAACGGCTTCCTCTGTCAATTCATTTAAGAGATTGTTTAAACAAAGTTGTAATTTGTGAATGGCTCTGCCGAACATACACTAGGTGCATGTTCTGTAATAATTACATGACTAAGTTCAAATAATTGTGACTTAACTATATTTTCCTATTGCCATTACTGTTTACTAGGTTAATGATATATGTTTATTTTTGTAACTGTTCTGTATAAATGTTATAAACGATGTAAATATGTTCATTCAGGGCCCCATGGAAGACCACTACTTGTTGGTGAATGGGCTATACCCTGTCAAAAGATTAGAAATGAATTAATAAATAAATATAACAACCCCTCCCTGTTGTAAATATTGTTGTTAATACCATGCAAGATAAGATAAGATAACAGAAACAACAATTTTCAGAATACCAATTTTCTTGTCATAATATCGTCAAAGAAGTGAAAATCCGCAGAATTGACGTTTACATATGCAACAAATTTTTCGTTTTTTTACGTCCAAGGCGTGAAAATCCACAAAATTTACGTATACCTTTGCCTGGTAAGTTTTTCGTTTTTCTGTAATCACTGGCCCTGAAGGAACACGCAGACTTGAAAATCTGCGTCCGATATTCACGTCCTGGGTGAAAAAACGAAAAATTACTTTCATAGGAATGCGTCAATTTTGTGGATTTTCACGTCTTTGACGTAAAAAACGAAAAATTTGTTGCATATGTATACGTCAATTTTTGCGTTTGCGTGTCCCTTAGGAGCCACCATAGGTCTGGATTCGAGCTTGTTGGGTTTATCGCCGTTTGTCTACTACACAATTGGTCTATTCCCATACGGTTACACCGGCCCGTCTGGTTCTGGAGCCGGGCTTGTCGGTGTGACTGGGTGTTGTAATAGCATACAAGTCGAGACTTTGTCGTCAGATTCAGGTACATTATGCTTGGGGGAGCAATGTTAGGTGAGATAAAACAGCGGGTCATCATTGTTAACTAGATGAAGAACACAGACAATTCTTCTGAAGAAATTTAGGCAATTTATGGTTCCATGTTAATGGCTGATTTTTTAAAACCTGACTGCTAACAAAGAATTTATAGGCTTTTAAGTAAGCAACCGGGGGACAAACGGCTTGAGGTCATTTCCTATGGACACGGTTATGATGATTAATGCCTTACGAAAGGACACTAGCGTATCAACTCGGTTTAGAACTTGGGACCTTCCGGTTACGAGATCACTGCTTTGCCACTGAGCCATCGCGCCTTCTTTAGGATTTTGGATGTAGGTAATTCTATCATTTCAACAGGATCCCTTTAATGGCGTCTTTTACCGGTTGTCTCATGTGGATACTGTTTATCGAGATATTGTTTAATTGATCATCTGTTGGGGTCATAGAGCTTTCTTTAGCCAACTTCCACAATAGACATAAGTTCATGACCGAATACATGCTTAGGGCAAAACATTTTTATAAATGATACGTTGTTTTAGCCCCTGTCTATACTAAACCAGATATATAAAGATACCAGAATCAAATCAATACCACTAGGCATGGGCAATATTCTGTACTACTTTATTTGAAAAAAACGGTAAAAATGAACCATTCTAATCAAACAAGAAAACCATTACATTGATCTGCTTTGTCGTTGGAGCGGGGCCGATCGGTAGCTCTTGAATTTCTTCAAGCTTACATTTTCAAGTAATTCCCCTTTTTAATCATTGACCTCTCTTAGATCATAGCGACTGTATCTTGCGTTGTATTTATTTATAATTTTATATATAATAAGAACATACCCGGTTTCTCATAAATTTTGAATAATTTCTTCTCATTCTTCTTGACTTCTTCCTGTTGTCTNTCACTGGGCGGCGAGTCAAAATCGGTCGGCGTCTGGGCAGCGCCAACTCAGCAGTCTTTAAACTGGCGGCTTCGATTGTTGACCTAAATCGCTGGAGTGGCGACCGCCCGGGCACTGAGCGTATTTTGGCCTACGAGACACCCGCAGATGCCCCGCCGATCACCGGCCGCCGGCCGCCGGGCAATTACTTTAAAATCAGCCGGTGACCGGTGGGAGACCGCCGAAAATCGGTGGGTCATCAGTTGGTCACTGCCGGTACGACGCGCGGAGAAACTCTCCGTTTTCGCCCAGTTTTGACCTAAAATCGACCGGCGACCGACGGGACATCGACAGGACACCGCCCAGGCATCGCTTGGGCACTACAGCCTGCTCGACTTCTCCAAAAATTGTTGTGCGATGCCAAAATTTCAAAGATGACTCAGCAGGCTACAAATCGGTCGGTCACCGTTCTGGGTTTTGAGTTTGTGACCATAGTTTAAGGTAAAATACCACCAAACAACAATTAGACTTAAAAACACGTTAATTCAGTTTAGGTATAAACACGTAGAATACCTTATTATGCAGATATGTATTCTAAGATGGTAATTATAAGATACTCTTCTAAGAAGTCAAAGGAAAAGTTTTAGTCAAGAAATTGCGGGACACACGCCTGTAAGTCATCCTAAATAGTAATCATTTATTAAAAAATTATTTTACAGAACTTTAAAATCGGCCCAAACAAAACGATACGCCTACAATAAAAAAAAAAACGCTTTACATTATTTTTTATGCGGCATTGCTGCTTCCTTAGACGATTTGGAGCATTCTAAGATTTGATATCTCAAATAACGCAGTAATGCCATAAAGAAAAAGAGAAAGTAACCGAACAAAAGAAACTTACCTACCTAAAACCTGCAACTCGGCGTCACGAAGACCAATGAAACTTCGGAGGTCCTTAATCGGCTAAAAACACCGTTTTTGATAATTCAAGGTAAATGTAATCACTGTCAAAGAGTACAAATGTAATCAATTTTCTCTCTTTTTGTTAATTTCTTCCAGCCCTGGACACGGATAATGCCCCCGTCAAGAGGCAAGTATTATTCCGAAACTCTTTAACGAAACGTTGTAGAGAATCATCGTATATATTTCAGGGTGTCCACACACAAGAAACGTCATGTAGAGAATAATCGTATAAATTCAAGGATGTCCACACACAGAAGAAAGTAATCATGAAACTCTACAGCGAAATGTCGAATAGGTGCGCAGTTTGATACTGCGATCATGAAATGGAGGCGGAAATGAAGAGGTCATGTCTTCTCTCGCTCGAGGTCATGTTAAGCCCCGCCCAGTTATACCGTTCAAGTTCGACTAGTTATGATAGTTACGTCCACACACAACACATTCCGTGATAAGGCGTGATTCTTTATACGTCGTATAACGAAACGCATGTTTGGGCATCGTTTCGTTATACGACGTTTCGTATACGACGTATCGCTAGTAAGCATTCACACACACAATTTCATCGTATAAATATCCCGAAATGGTATAACTAATCACGCCTAATCACGGAAAAATGTGTGTGTGTGGACACGGGGTATATCACTTTCAAGAGAATGCTTGTAAAACGAAAATAGATTTTACTCCCTACATATCTGCACACTCACTTCCGTCTGGTCCTTACACGGAAAAGTATAGCTACCACTGAATCACCACAATCAGAGAGTAATTGTCTCCTGGTCTGTACATCTTGTAGTACGACTACACACAAGACTGAAATATTCATGATTTAAAAGCATAACAATCCATTTCCGTAATATGAGTTTCGCATTTACACACCTGGGGGTATTTTGAGCCCTGTGTTATCTATAATATTGTTATAGTTTTGAAAATAAGATAACGTTGGTATTCTGAAAATTGCTGTTACTTTTGTTGTATTTTTTTGTTGTATCTTTTCTCTCATCTATTTGGCCACGCCTGCTCTCAAACTTTTGAGCGCTTGTATGACAATGACAATGACAATTTATTATAATGTCACCCACATTGGGGTATTGGAGAAGTTTACAATAACGTTATCATTATGATGACGCGCATAATAAGCGCTCAATTAACTAATTACGCCCAAGATTAGTTTGTGCTGGGCGCATCTTTAGTACGGCCTAAAGTAATCCTATTGGTTGACCTACTTATCATGCTTACAGAAAATAGATCTTGATAGCGTCCATACGAATGGGCGTGTCAAAGATATGCTAAAGGCAGTCCTTCGAGAGATAGCACAGGGACAAAAAAGTTTTTCAAAGTACCAACTTACAACAATATTAGCGCTGTGTTATCTCCGAAAGATAACACAAAACAACAATGTTAAGAATACCGCCCCGGGAGGTCTGGTATAATCTTTTTTCCGAATTTTGTTTGTCATGCATGGCAGGGAGTGCAGCTTGGCAAATACTGGTTAATGTCATCTCCGTCTTCTTTTGGACAACTGCATCATGATCAGTAATTCAATACCAAAGTTCTCCTCACGCTTCGTTTTTGCGTATGTTGCACGCACGTGAATACTACGGTCGCGTCGTCCGTCGTCGTATACCCGATTGGCCCCGAGTCAGGCCACAAGAAAGACACGTTGTCTCCTCATGCTACTTAATGCAACATGAATATGCAGTTTATGTTGTTTCCTTAAAGTGAGGGCAATCATATTTTGCCGTTAATGTTATTGAATGTGTTGAAAAGGGTAGCATACGGAAAAAAGTGTTACCCTTTCAAAGAAAAAAAGCAATTCTGTGTCTCAAACCCAAATTTAACATTTTACCACACACGGTGCGACATAATAAAGTTCAAAGTCACCTCTCTGAATCAACGAAACACAAAGTTTGGTCCGAAAAAAATGGGCCTAAATGAGCTAATGACATGTTTCCAATACGACGATAAAAGTTTATGAAAGTGAAAAAATAAGTACAAAAGTCTATGAGCGTTATAAAGCGAAGATCAAAACGGGCATATTTTATCTTTAACAGCTTTTGTCGAAAATTAAACTCGAATCAAAACACCATGTGAAGGTCTCCGAAGCTAAATGACCATATTCTGTCCTCGTGATGAAATAAATAGTGCAGGGACGGTATACTGAACATTGTTGTAAGTTTTGTGTTATCTCTTGAAGGACCGCCTCTATCTTATCTTTGACCGCTGATGACACGCCCATATGTATGGACCCTACCAATCAAAATCTATTTTATATAAGCATGATAAGTA
>BEXV01003437.1:2531-12728 GCA_003118195.1 Hemicentrotus pulcherrimus | reverse complement strand
GGGGGGGGGGGGTAGGCTGGATACACCACTGATTCAGCAGGTCCTAATGAAGCCCTGTACCAAAAACGATGATTGTACTACGAATCTCAATGTCATACTGCCTTATGAATTGTATATTGTCTACCATAGGCGACGCCCCCGCCCACATCCTTATATGTTGCCGAGGCTCCTACCCTACTAATTACTATCGTTCAGTAGGTCCTAAGGAAGCACTATCTAAAAAATGGTGCTTATGATCTGGCAAGTAATTTGTTTCACAAAATTTCTCGTACATTGATTGCTTGAACAACTATGGTGATTATTATTTGGTCATCAATGCCAATCAACATAGTTTTAAAATGTGATAGACATTTATCTTCATGTGATTTATACCGCCTTAGGAGACAGAGACACAGAGAGAGAGAGATCGAGAGTGAGAGGGGGAGGGGGTAGAGAGAGAAGAGGGGGAGGGGTGATGGTGACATTGGTGATGGCAATGATGACTCTCCCTGTTGAATAGCACGACAAGGTTTATTTATTCTGTAGTTACATTTACTTATGTCGATTCAGTCATATAAAACATTTGAATTTAAAATGCACAATGAAAAAGTATAAGTTTACTTGTTTTTGATAATGGAAATTGCTTCAAGGAGTGGGATATTATTAGTACATGCTTTAAATTTATTGTATAAATATCATTATTATACATGTAACATCACCATCAACCTTGGTGCCATCATCATCACTACTACCATCATTATCATCATCACTACTAGCAACAAATATGGACTGCTCTGTAATCGGATGGTGGAGGAAATTATCACTTCCTCGGTTGTGTTCATGCCGGCCATTCTATCACCCCCTCGGCTTCACCTCGGGGTGATAGAAGGCCCGGTATGAACACCACCTTGGGAGTGATAATTCCCACCGTCATCCTCATGAGCAGTCAATATTTGTATACTATACCGTCATCACCACCATCATCATCTTCGTCACTCCTACCATTATTATCATCATCATTACTAACATCATTATCATCATCATTACTACTACCACCATTACCACCACCATCATCACTACTATACCATCGTCACCACCATCATCATCATCATCATCATCATCATCGTCACTGCTACCATCATCATCACCACTACTTCCATCATTATCCCCCATCGTCATCACCACCAACATCGTCACTACATGTCATCTTCATCTATTCACAGTAAAGTTTTCAATGAACTTGGTGTTGTCTGCCAAAGTTAGCTTACAGTTTAAATTTCGATATTAAATATGCAAATCATGTAAGTTCCACTGCAAACCACCCTTAATGCTGTGGTTCATAATTTGAAGCAGTTAATAGTTGTCATAGATATTACAAATTCAAAAATATTCTGTCTAGTCCATTTTCAAGGTGGCATATTTTTACAAGTTTTAACTTTCTTATAGTAATTTTAACACAACTATTGTGAGAACATGAAAACAGGATTAAAAATTCTTGATTTCAACAATTACACCGTAAAAACTTTAATTCATTTGAAAACGTTACAACTACATGTACATTTTATTTCTAAAAGGGCCCTAATTCACCCAGTCAACCTTTCATCCTTAAGTTACACAAAATGCACCCCAAAAATCACATTTACAAGGAGTATGAATAATTCACTTGTTAACTCTATATTTTATATCTCAAACAGTATTGTTGACATTTTCGTATTACATGAACAATGCAAAAAGGACTTGTACACGCATACAGTGTAAGCCCATTGACATAACATGATGGAACTGACAAGGAATATCCATTAGTTCACAGCATATGCTCCGAGGAAAAGTAGAAATATTGAAGAAATACATTGGTAAAAATGTTATTCCATAATACACATATATACATATAATATGTATGTTAATCTCAATTTTTACTGTTATGTAGTTGTGATGTTATGTGGACAACCCTCACATTGCTTTAATTGACGCGAAAAATACATGACAGGATAAGAGAAATGTAATTGCTTTGAAATACTTTCTTGGCATCTACTATATTTCCCTTTCCTTGCCGGGTATAGTGAACAATACAAAGAAGGGTAATTAATCAATCAGTAGTTTTTCTATTTTTAAGTCCTCCATAATATATTAGCTATAAACACTACATGTACAAGATTTGATACACCCAAACACATGTTCATTACGATCATTTGCTGACATTTAACAAAAAAATCCATTACTTTAATATTTCATCTGGGGACTAAATATAGTATCTCGTTTAAAAACTTACATTTTAGTTGATACGTATAGAGATTATATGTAATCTTGAAGTACTTTTCCCTTCACCTCAATCTTACATTATTCTTTACACTACCGTTTAGTATAATTATGACATTTGTTGTTGTTGTAATGAACAAAGTATTATGCTGAATCATAAATAGGAAATTATTACAGCTTTGATTCCTAGAAAGAATCATATGCAACAAACAAACATGTACATATTCACATCATTATGGACACTCTTGATTTTCTTTTATTTTTAAAGCTATCCTCACCCTTTTTTCATCTGAACATACAATGCGGTATAACATACCTTTTAAATTCAATGGCGATTTAATGAATTCATAGTGAGCATGCTGTAAATATATTCTTACTTGACCAACTATACCTGCATGTATCATAATGCAAATGTATTTTTCTGAAATATTGAAAATGAAAGAGCACTGTTTATGTACTGTAAAGCCAGGATGTGAAAATAATTGCACAGGAAATGACAAAAATGGTTGATGATACCATTGATGCATGTCAGTTGAAGGAGTGTTCTAAAATTCCCTTTTAAGGAAACTTCAACTTTAATTTTAAGACTACAACAATTTTGGCCGTGTTTTGTTGCTTTTTCTCATCAATTGATGTACCTAGTAACATGCTATTAAGTAAATCAATGGGGTTGTAGTGAAGAGAAAATAATTGCATTAACTAGTACATGGATCCTGAAAAGATTCAGATAGTTAGACAATGAAATTATTTTGATTTACATTTCGATTTTCAAACGACAAGCATACTGAACTGCAATATTGCCAATTAAAAAGCCTTGTTTATGTGCTACAGTATAAAGCAACATTCCTTTTAAAGGAAAGGATAAATGATCCAATAAAGTGTCTAACTATCTGATTCTTAGCTTCCTTCACCTTCACCTTTACCTATCCCGCAGTCTAGCTGACCCTTGGGGCACCACTGAAGATTTAAACAACCAGCTTCCTCCACTCCTCGTGGTTCTTGGCTTTATGAAGTATGATGTTTCAGTCAAGGTCACTCGTTAATGTTGTCTTCCCATCGTTTCCTCTGCCTGCCTTTTGTCTCCCTCCTTGTACTGTTCCATGTAGGATAAGTCTTGGCCAGTCCAAATGATCATGTGCCATACCGGCATACCTCTTTACTTTGCACCTGTTCACTGAAGTCAGGAGGTTTTCATACGGCCCTATGGTGTTTCCAATTCTGATTTTCACTACCTCATTGGTTATGTGATCTCTATACCAGATACTGAGAAGTTTGCGGAAAAATTTCATCTCCAGTACCTGTATCCTTCTATAAATGTCTGCTGTCATGGTCCATGTTTCACATGCATACAACAATATGGACATACGGACAAGATCCTATGACCAATTTTGAATGGGTGGTATTCGCTTTCGACTTAAAACGCTGCACATGTGTGTTACTTCAAGCCTGCATAGAAAAAGAAGAACATGATAGCGTGAATGGTAAAAATACAACAATCACGTAAATAAATCAAATTGATTCTATCAGGGTTTTACAAAAGGTCTCTAATAAAAAAAAAATATTAAAAAAATCATATAAATTCTTTAACATCCATGTAACAATTAAAATAGGATAGACTTCTTTTTAAAATTCATGTATGCTCCAAAGCCTTTCTTTTAGGAATGAATGAATGCATCTAATAAGAACACAAACTGATTATTATCGAACATGTCATTATCAAGTTCCTAGATATCATGCATTCTTCTTATACTGTCCATTTATCTATAGAGAAAATGATAGGAAATTCAATTTTAAATATATTCTACAGGCTATCCTCCTACATACGTGGAAAAGCTTCTCTCATACTGTAACCAGTTCGACATATACTCGATTAAGAGATAATGACCACATCATGTTGAAAAGCCTTGAGAGAAACTTTTCTATCTACACATATAAGTTATACAAAAATACCTTAAATTTGTCATTGACTCTTTCAGGCAAGTTCAGCTGAGGCAAGATTGGCATGGGTGCTTTGGGGGAAAACATGAATGGTGCCACTTGTTGATTTCCCCTTTCTGTAAAGGAGGTTTAATTGAAAATATCATGTTTGCATATTAATATTGTAATAGAAGTTAGAACCATGATCATAGATTTCAGGACATCTTCCTGACTATGATAAAGTTTATGGCTGATTGTACAACTGTATATTACATGTTCATGTAGGTACATAATAATTACACTACTGTTCCATCCGGGTTAGCATTAAAACAGTTATAAATCAAATCATGAAACCATGAAAATATGAACTTGCAAAGATACTTCAATGCATTACAACTAATCTATAACTATTTAATTAAAATGCGAAAGTGAAAAAGGAAGGAATGTTCACTACACACACTGATGAATCTTGGTTATCAAATGGAAAGTCTGCCTTGATATAATGATGGTTTTTGAGAAATGCCAAAAAAATACAGACAAAAACCAGGCAAAGTTTGAGGAAAATCTGATAGAATATAAAGTTACATGTATGAATCCTTAAAGTCTTCAATGACCAAAACAACATGTCTGCAACTACCTAAGGAGAAAGGGGGAAAAATCAACTACAGGCAATTTCGGAAAGAGTTCCATTTATATATAACTCCACTAAAATTGATCAACAGCTGTATATTGTTCTAACCCTACCCTACCCTCACCCTCATCCTTATCCTAACCCAGCATACCCATATTTTTTCCTTCAATTTTAGTGTTGGTTACATGTTAATATGGAAATCTTGTCATAATTTGAATGGCCTTGCAGGGTTCATCTTCTGAAACTTGCAAACATTACAAAGATGTATTATAGAATAAGAACATGATTTTCTATGGGATGTACAACAAAAGGTTATTGAAATTGCCGGAGTTGATTTAAAAGTTGTTGCAATGGTGTTAAATGCAAATTAGCATTTTGTGAATGGTGTAGACTTTATTTATAGACATTCCACTTGCAATTTCTTGTTAAGGCTACAAACATTACTGTTATGATAATTGTAGATCTATCACATAAAAGATGACAAGTGGCATTTGAAATTAGATTGGGCTTCCTACATAATTAATCATAAAATGTTTCAAATTTATATTTGCTTTGTGTGTCTGCTACACATGGTCTTCCTCTTGCTCGCCTATTACTTTGCAAGGAAAGACCCAGTATTTAACAGCTCATTGCAAAAACTATATCGTGTCTTGAGTGAAGCCTAAACTGGTTCCTGCTGCTAAGCCTTGGCTGCATTCTCCTTTTAGTCTTCTAGCTCAGATCCTCTCTTCCACACTTCATTTCATTATCGCAATTTTTTCTTATATCTTCTGGGTTACCGGTACCTAATCTATGTGAATCATGCATTATGTTGCTGACTGAAGAAAGCAATTTCTTAATTTGCAACTTAAAGTTCTAAGCATACGTCAAAGGGCTGGCTCAAAGAATACACAGAAGCCAGAAAAGCAGGAAGGGGGAGTGGGGGGTTGGACTCAAATTCATAAGATTTGACAAGAGGACTTTATGAAAGCAGGTCATTTTAAACAATAAATAAATATAGTTGAAGTTTGAATCATCTTCAAATGAAAAGGACTTACAGGTAAGTAAATGTTTTTTAAAGATATTATTACATGTACCTGCTACTGCTACCTGGAGCTAACCCTTGTTGCTGGGAAATAGCCTTGAAGTATACTGTTTGGTTGAACAGAAATTCCATTTCAGCTGTATACTACCGCAAATGTCTGTCATTTTGCTCCAAAGAAGACTGTAGTTTGGGTAAGAGCAATAATTACAATTAAGTATAAGTATATACGCATGTAAAGTTGCATCTGAACAGAACTATTAAAGTGACATAATAGCAATATTGTAACTTTCTGCAATCAAAAAGTGACATAATAGCAATATTGTAACTTTCTGCAATCAAAAAGGGGAAAAGAGAGGTAGCTAGAGTGATTGAAAGTAAAATAAGGGGGGAAAAGAGGGGAAAAGAGCGATAAAAGGTAGAAAGAGAGAGAGACACATACATATAATTGAATCAGGAGATGCCAAGATGTATACATTTATACGGACTGCTAAATGAATAATATACAATACAAAAAATACATGTATGGATGATACAAAATCAATGTTTGGTAGTTGTTGCTTGACTTAAATAAATATTTGACGAGCTGCATGAATAAGTATATTATTTTCTTCTTTCAAATCAATGATGGTATTGTTTCCAAGAAATAAGAGTGACTTAAATTGAAAGTTTGTTGTAAAATGTAGAAGCCACAGTATTTAGTGCACTGATGCATGCAACACATCTTATCTTTAACATTTGAAACGTGATACGTCTAGCAAAATCTATCCTAACTTAAGTTTGTGGGGTAGTATATTGTTCCTTTTACGCAAATGGTATTTAGATATATACTAACACAGCACTGCCAACAAAATGAAAGGATGAGTACAGTTTAAAATGTACCCAATATAAATATTGTTGCATATTCTTTTTAGACAGTAGACACCCTGTAGAAGAACACAAATCCTAAGATTTTACTGAAAGTTATAATTATTATTTCATTTGGCATTGCAACAGATTTTATGCAAATTTAGTCTCAAAGTTACTATTCAGTGCGTATAATAAAAAAAGTGTACCCGTTCCAACTTTGGTAACTTCTAATTATAAAGTTAATGTGCACTGTAAAACTTACAGGTTGCAATCCACAGCAGTCATTGAGTTTGCACAGAGGTGGGGAAAACAATTTTCCTCACCCAACCCTCTTTTAAAGACTAATTAAAACCATAGACCGCTAAAACCAAGGAGCGGCTCTACGTAACATACACTGTAAGCAATACATACCAAACCGAATAGAAATCATACCAGAGTTGAAGAGTAAATTGTTATATGGACTGATGTGCATTAGAATAACTTTGACATAGACACACATAAACAAAAATCCGATAACTAAAAGGAAGACTGGCCAACTTTTAATGCTACATGTAGTATACATGTAGGAGATTGCATATATTGTAGGGATAAGGGGTAATCTTTTGGAAATTGGATCAAAATAGGAAAAAATAATTATTCAAAGGAGAAAAAAATTATGCAATTAATATCTTTGTACAGTAAATAAATAAAATATATCAATAAAAAAATATAAACAAACAAAAATCAGATGACTATTGTTGGAGAAAAACATTATCTTTTATGCAAATTATGCTTTAGTTTCCTTTATTTCTATACAAATTTAGACAAATTGCAAAATATTATGGTAATGGGAAGATAACTGACCATGGTTAGTTAAATCTTGGGTAATCAAATGGTTTTGGATCCTCAGATAAACATGTATTTTAACTCGAATTATATTAATTGTTTTAGCTTTACCTAATCTATAGAACATAATGAAAATTGAATAGAAAAGCTGTATTTTCCACTCAATACTATGACTCTTCTGATAATATGTGCACATGCACATGTAATGTACATGTAGGGTCTTATTATATTAAAGATATGTCATAAATAGTTTTTAAAATGCAATAAGAATACAAAGAGGAAGAAAGTGCAACATGGATGCTTCACATTATACACTGTAGCACATATAGTTGGAATATTTCAGTTTTACCCCACTTTATGGAATTATTTTAAAAATAATTTAAAAACAATGGATCTAGATAACATACATTCTCTGATTTTATTGAATAATAATTTGACAAACTGTGTTTTTGCGTGACTGCTAAAGCATGTGTATGCTACTATGCTTATCAAATAGGGGACCTACGCCCTTAAGTCATAAATGCGATAATAAGGATTAATGCCCCACAAAAGGGCACTAATATAAGCACATCGACACGGTTTTGATCCTGGGGCCTCACAGTTACAGGGCCATTGCTTTGTCACTGAGCCATGACTGTACAAAGCAGGGGCTAGGATAGGGGCAGTTTCCATAAATTTATTTAAAAAAACAGAAAATGCAATAAATTTTCAATAATTTATTACATTTTACCCTGGTCCCCAACATAAACAAATCCTCTGGATGGCCATGCATTATGGCTCAAAAGCTGTTCAGTTTTCTATTAGAGGGATATCAGATGGATATTTCACAAAGGGGTGATGATGTTAATGCGGAGGTGATAGAGAAGGGCAGATTAGGAAATAATTCTGAATTCTGAACCTTGCAATTTTTCCTTCTACAGTAGATATATTACCAAAGTAATTTACATTTCATTTATTTACTGAAAAATAATTGCAGTCACTTTTGCAATCAATAACAGTTACTCTTTCCAGTTTATTATTTTCATACATATATGATCCCTTTTCTCTCTCTCTTTAAATCTCTCTATCTCTCTCTATCTTTCTCTTTCTCTCTTTGCAGCTGCAAGTTCCAGGTACTGTTTTGTTTTAAGTTTGTGCAATGTTAAGCACCTAACAGGAATACAGGTACATGGGTGTCATTGGCAATAGGGTATTAAGGAGGGTACTGTACATGTATGTACAAGTAACTGCACAAATCTAGAGTCTGCTTATCGTGCATTTTATAGAATGAAACGGGATAGTAACTTTGGAGCAAAATACTATAGAACATAAATCGGTTATACAAGTATTAACACTTGGAATGAAGAATAGGAAATCTGAAAATTAATGAATCGTCATTGATGAGAAAAATAAAAAATCACATCATTTTATGTATTAGGTCATTTCATTGTGATAACGAGTAGGTGATTAGAATTTCAAAATGTACCCAGGAGAAATCCGCCCAGATAAAAAGCTTGTGACATACATCTACATCTACATTCAATTTCATGCATCACTTTACAGTATTCTATTCTTCTGTTTTAGTATTTGTTTAATTTTTTCCTTTAATTGAGATAACCTGATGTTAGTCTTTTTTTCCTTCTGTTTTCCTCTTTCTCTCTTTTTCTATGTTATTCCCTTTTTATTGTCCACATCTTTTTTCTTGTTTTTTCTGTCCTCGCTTTATGTTCTCTTATTTTATCCTTTGTTAATTTTTTACTTTATTCTAGCTATTCTTATACTGTTTTTTCCCCCTAATTCTGCTAATACATAGGATATGACTTTTAACTCAGTTTTTGTCTTCTTCCATTGGTTCTTCTCTCTTTCCCTGTTTGTGCCTTTATTTTTGTTATCTTTTGTTTTGTTATCTTTCTCATTTTCTATTTTCTATTTTCACACCTTTTTTGCATGTATTCTTTATCTTAAATGTTATCATCCTCCATGTTTACAATCAACTATTTATCTTTATTTTCTCATTCATATCACATAATGACTGCGAATGGTGGTCATGTTTTACATAAAAATGTAAGAAAACAAAAATGACATAAACTCACTAATGCACAGGGAAGTTGCCCACTAATACCTTCCATTTTTGTATAAAGAATAAGCAACCAAAGAACAGGAAATCATTAGTAATTGGGGCTGTGTCAATTTTGGTTGTGGCCTACCTCTTTGTAGTGAAGCGTACTTAAAAACACCAGAAAAAATTCACAAATTAAAAAATATTAATCCATTTCATGATTTAGAATTTTATTTTTCCATACAATTCCATAACTTAGATCTCTGTCACCTTGATCAAGTGAAATTTTGAGGCTTTTGGGGGCTGGTGATTTATTTACCTTGTCAAAACTCACATACAAGTTTGAGAATACTCACAGCATTTGTATAGATACATGAGGAAAACATTATTCAAAATTTCACTACAACTTTGAAACACGAAGTATGTACATGTAGAAAAAAATTGCAATACATGTATGAGTTGAAGGGTCCCTGAATTGAGTTTTTAATAATAAATAAACTGTAAGAGAAACAGAATGGCAAAAGTTTGAAATAAATCAGACAATACTAAGAGTTATGCATGTTTAAAATGTATGAAAACACTAAATTAATGCAGTGGCGGATCCGGGGGGGGGGCACAGGGGGCACGAGCCCCCCTGGATGCCCAAACATATGTTAAAATCAGCCCTAAATTCGCCAAAAT
>BEXV01003435.1:27286-38100 GCA_003118195.1 Hemicentrotus pulcherrimus | reverse complement strand
GACCTAACATCGCGATGTTACAACTGCGAGCGTTTATACTTGCCAAACACGCCAAAACACGCCAAAAGATGCCAAAAGATCACACTTCGTTTTGGAATGTTTCAAGCTTGGCATTTCTGCCGGTAAAGCGTAGTTGCCCTTGGTAACATCGCGGCCAGGCTCCGGTTTGGCATTTTTTGGCGTGTTTGGAAGACAGTGTAAATGCCCCTAGAGATGCGTTACCCAACTGACTGACTGGAAACCGTCACGTTTGGTAAACTAACGATAGATATCTCTTTCCGATTCACGTAGAATCGCATCTATCAACTCTTCTAGTCCGGGTTACCTTCTGTCTCTTTAGTTTAAACTCTTTCTCCTCCCCCTCCATACAAGCTGTGACTGTTGAACAATTTCTCTTGAATTGGGCTTCCCTCCTCACAGCTTTCAATCAATATAACCAGTTTGTGGGTCGCGTGTGTGTGGATGCATCCAGCTCCAAGATGTATGGGGGAAGAAATAAATCTTATACCCGTATCTCTCTATACTTATGCATGGTGTAGAAGCATCTTGTTGGTTCTTACCGCATTATGTATAGGTGGGACTGTGTCGATCAAATCGTCCTTGAGGTTTTGTCTTTAATCTACTTAGCCCATTTCTCGGGCATGTTATTGCATGATGGCTGTCATGTATTTTGAGGGTGGAATATCAAGAATAACTTCAAAGTGGCGTTCTTATTTTTAGAGCCAAAGAAAGGCGAAGAAAAATATCAATATGCCTTAAGTAACGTAACAGGCTCAAGAAAATGTATATTATGTGGCATTTCGTTTTGAAATGTATTGAAATGTAGGACCTAATTCTACTTGTATCAAAATTATATTCCTATTCATTTTGACAGCTGAGATTTTTTGTTCAGCCAGTTGGGAGAAAGCTTGTATTATTTTTTTGTCTTATTTCATTTAATGAACTAACCCAAGAATGCAGTTTTAAAGCAAACTGATCACGAAACTGATTACGTAATAGCTCACTGTAATGTTTGCACATTTTAAACGGTAGAGGTACTAGGTCACTTATAATATTTCGAAATAAAGATATTGCGATCGTGTTACTAAAATTATGCGTGAACACTTAAGTCATTACAAGAAGAAATCGAGAAAATCTCGTTATAAACTATAGCTATTGAAAAGATTGCCTCAAGTCAGATGGCGAGTTTACTTTGTCTAACTAAAGCTATGCCGAGCTACTTTTACTAATTTCAAAGGACTGCGGGGCTTTTTCCAATAAATGAGTACACACGGGTCGCGAGGCAATCCACATGTTTCATTTCGTATGCAGGGGATGAATTGCGTTCATTACACGGTTCGCATATTGATCAGAAATTATTATTTCTTAATACTTGTACAGTATGTTGGTATATACTTCAAAACATATCAAAAATTCACCCATTATGTTGATATTCAATTTTGTTCTTCACAACAAATTTCATTAGGTGAATGTTAATATATCATTCATAATATTATGTATTAGGTAACCAAGTACTACGGTCTAAAAATTATTGAGAATAATTCATGATGCGTAATACTCTCTAATCCAGCTCTCCGTTCATGTAAAAGCGTCATTTATCAAACATCGTCATACATGGACCACACAACCGATAAATGGTTTGATTAAAAAGAAGTTCACATTGGAGGCTTTAAATTTGAATGAAAAATTGATGAATGAATATATCTCCGACTCAGACGCAATGCACGCCTTCGGCCTATCGGAGCGGCAGCCTCCTTAGCAATCCGAGGTAGTAATTTCAATCTTCTCTTTCACCTAAAGCTGTCTGTGAATTATTAATGGTTTCCATTGTTTGATAACTTAATTATTATGGCCGAGCAAAGATGGATACACAAGCAATCACTTATTCCTTAATCTTCTGCTTTCTTGTTCTACTGTACTATCTATGGCGAGTCATGCATGGTTGGGTTTGTGTACGCGATTAAATACCCTCGCGTGTCGTAGAATCGGAAGTATCTGGAATTAATTCGCAAAAAACAATGACATTATTTTCCTTAAAAATAAAGTTGAGTTCTGTTCATGCGATTGCGTTGTGAAAGAAACGGTGTGGAATCGATCAGAAAAGGTTGATTATCTAGCATCTAAGTATGGGTGTGTACTGCAAGGTTCTGGAATCATCGAAATTGTAAGAAATTTGGCCCGGTCTTGGTCGAGTAACAAGCACTGTACACAGAAAGATGTTTATGGAACTACACGAACATGTGCATAAAAATGCTTTTCAGGGAACATTTTTAATCTGTTCTTCCGCACTTATTCCACACAAATTATTTTTCACCTCTTCCCAGAACTCAACCTTCTCTTTAAAGTAATAGTTTACTATACGCTTTCAAGTTTACATAACATTGTGTCTTAGTATGCAGGATACACCGAAACATATTTTTTTTAAAGATCCTTTATTCAAATTTTGAGCCAGGAAGGTAGAATTTTACCAATGTAATCTAATTTCCTGAATACGACGGTTTCAGCATATTCTGTCCGTCATGTCCCTCCATTCAGATACTTCAGTGAAAGCTATATTCCACACGTAAATGAATCCTCCTTAAATGAATACAATGTTATAAAGTAGAGCACCCATTGGTTTATTATTTATTCTTGGAGGTAGAGAAATATCAGCTGAGCGATCTACCGGCAAAAAAGATTTATCAAGAACACATGAATTGAATATGACACCAGGGAGAATTTGTTAAAGTCAATTGGAAGTATCCACCCTTCACGCTTGGAGTCGTGCGCTGAAAATGTCAGGCCTATTATCACAAGTTGTAACGTTATCCCGACAGACTGCATGGCGACCAATATTCTTCTGCGGTGTTTAAAGAGAAAGACTATAGTTCTGGTGAAGTTGACTAAAATTAGGCGTAAGTTTTCTCTTCTTTTTTTTTTCATTTGTATGTGAATGAATATCATAGTCGCACTGCCACATGAAAATAGTTGCTTCCATTTGTTCATAGTGCCCTTAAATTCCAAATTATGACTAACTGTTGATGCAACTTTTGTATGTTATCCCAGAGACCCCGATCCGTGTGCAGTGCATTTTAATACTTGTGATTTTCAGCAAGGTTAGGCCAACACCTTATTACTTCGAGGATTCAAAAACCTCTCAATAAACACCACGTGATCAACCTTTCTCAATAAATGCACAATGGTTCCTTTCACGGAGCAATAACATGGAGAGGACTTAAATTTATCTTTAAAGGTGTTCAGATCCAAATTAACCTGCCATGGTCCTAAAACAATGATACTCTCAGTCAATCAAACATTCAAAGATCTCAGTTGCTTAAATCAATCATTATGAAAATGTTACACATGACAAGATTACTTTAAATATAGTGTCCCTGTAATTTAGAAAAATGCATTTTCTATGAATTATGAAAAATGCATCCTTTCTTTTCCAAGACTTCAAATAACATCTGCAAATTGGTCAAGATAGACAATTCAAAATAATTGAGTGAGCTTTGTAAAGAGAAAATAAAATCAAGCTGACAATCCCAAATATTGGAACACGTAGTCCCAAACCTGTTATGTAAGTGCTGGTTATTTCCGATGTTTGGCAAGCTTCCGTGCATGGCTTTCACATTTCATTCGTGGTCCAAGACATTGGAATACAACGCATGTATGCTGTAAGTTGAAGCCGTTCGGATGACTTTTCTAAAAAAGCAATTCCATTACCAAAAACTCAAGGTTAAATCGAATGTGTCTGAGAGAGATTGAAGAAGCGGAAAAGGGAGAGTATATAGAGGTGGAAAGGTTAAATGGAGGTACCGTCAGATCATTTTAAGTCATCTTCCGTGAAAAAAGAAATCCTCAAACAAGATGGAGATTGCGATGGAGAGCTGTGGAGAAAAATCACTCAAGAGCCGATGGTTAGCATATCGGTGCCGGGCATAGAACTCTCCAACCCCACCCCCTCCATAATAGGCGATTCAATCCCTCCGACATTATAAGTCTATTTGCGTACTTCCCTTCGCTTAATATTCAGTGCACGCGAAAGAATTATAGAATATCAAATCATAAGTCTATGTTGATTTTTCTGTATACGATTTCCTTTTCCGATATGCAGCCTCCTCCCCCATATGCCGATTAAATTTCTCTTCACTGCATGATCGTTTTACTTTCTTTATCTCTCTCTCTCTCTCTTTCTCTCTTTCTCTCCCTCTCTCATTCTCTGTCTCCATCTGTTTGTCTCTATCTTTATTTCTCATACCTATTTCTGTCTAATTATGTCTCAATTTTCTCACTCTCTGTATCCACCTTCTCTCTCTCTTTTCTCTCTTTCTATTTCCTCCCCATTTATTGCAATGAATAACTTAAATAATTAATGCGTTGTGGATAAATTTTTCAGAATGATGAAGAATTCATTAAAACTTTCGCTTTTATTTTACTTTTGAACGTGAAACTACAAACATGAGGCACTATATATACAAATCCAAAATTGACGGAGCGCCAACCGTGTAATATGATTTCAAAAGGGTTACAAAACCGCACTTGTAATTGTCTGAACAAATATTGGCGAATATATTCACGCACTTCGTGCACAGCCTACCTTATGTATACACAATCTCTATTACCAATTTACGCGAACTGGATGTGGCGGTTACCATTATTAGAATTCAAAGCGAGATGTTATCCCGGTTGCCAATTTCACAAGCAGACCTCGAATGCATATTGTCTCATGAATTTTCTAGCGGTTTTGTGGGACAATAATTGATTTGCATAATAAAAGAACCCCAAAAATTAAAAACCAATGCGCTTTCGCAAGGATGTGAAAAAACCGCACTTATTCTGACAGTACATGAAAGATCAAAATTACTGTAAATCAATCAATCATACACTATGATGATAATAAAAACTCGAACGTGTTGAGGTTTATAAACCTCTCAATGGTAATGGCTTTGTTACACTTTTCGAGATTATTGGCTCACTTGTTGAGCAATTTATAATTGCAAATGCCGAGATGTGGGTTATTTTTCACAAGAGAAGGCAGGAGTAGGACATTTGAGAGCGGGTGAATCGATATCAACCAACCTGGTTTATGTTTTATTTAGAATTAAACTGGTTTCTTTTCAATCTTGTAATGGGTGAGTATTTGCATATGTTCTAGATTATAAATCTATAATGTATTGTCTGGAACATTGCCAATTGTTTTCTCTTGAGCATACACATCAATCATGTCACCAATGATTATGTTTGAAGCTAGAAGAGCATTAACTCATGTTATTTTCCTGCAATTGTTATTATCCCAGCAACTGCCAGGTAGCCATTTTCACCTGGGTGGAGAGTGTCAAATGTGGATTAATGTCTTGCCAAAGGCATTGAGTACTAGGCCGGGATTCGAACCCTCAACCCTTTGATTGAAGGTCGAGTAAATAAACTACTAGACCACGACACCTCCACAGAATCGACGCTAGCCTAAATTCATCAACTTAAAGATAAACTCCAGTTCTGGTTAAAAAAAGAAAATTAATTCTCACAGAATCAAACGAAACTTACACTGAATGTTCAAGATTACAAATAAATGACATGTGCCAAACAATTTTGAAAGAAAATGTATACTGGCTGAGTAATGAGCATAGAAAGTCAAGTAAATCAAGATAGTACTAGCCCCCGATACCATGTGTGTTGTCCCATATATAGCTTTCTGTGTACAGTGCTTGTTACTTTACCAAGACTCGGTCAAATTTATTATGATTTTAATGACTTCAGAACCTTCCAGTGCACACCAATATTTACATGCTACATGATCAACTGTTTATTACCCTTTCCACACCTTTTCTTTCACAATGCAATCGCATCACCAGTACTAAAGTTTATATTTAATCTTATATTATACAAAGTCATTTTCTAAGAGACGTGTCTATATAATTGCATTTATACAGTTGACAACAAATTCTTACACCTTTGTAAACATTGTATTCTGGAGACTGGTGAAGTGACTTGTATTTCCTTTCGTCTCTTCATTTTGTTTATCTTTGCTTAAATTTTGTTAAATTCATTGGAATACGTTTTAATACAAATCTTCACAGCTTTTTTAAATTGCAACCCCGGGTCAAGGAGTAAGCGAGGTATCAAGATCTCAAACTTCTCTTTAAACTCAATACCACAACATGCCAAATTCATCGCCCATTCCATACATATTGCATGGTCAATTCGTGTTACTATCACTGTTGTAGGACAATCATAAATAAGAATCCATCATAATTTTGTTTTGCTCGAAGGCATATCAGTATTCAAGAGGTAAGAGGAAAACGAATTCGACACCATAACTTAACCCGTACCCCCGACAAACACTTGAACTATCTCCTCTTACATCGAGATGTGTTTAATAAATATGGATAGCATCTGGGTGTTGCTGGTCGTTCTTCTTTCATCTTTTACTCGACTGCTTGCTCTCCTTTCCCTCATTGCTTTCCGCCACCCTAACTTCTACTTCTTTTCTCATAGCCAACGTCTTGTCCTTCTATAATAATTGTTTGTGGTAAAAACTTTTGCATTTTCTATAGAAGTTTGTCTTCTATAATTAAGCAAACGTTTTCTTTTCTTCTTATACTCAATTTCTTCCTTACTTCTTCCATATCTTCTGTATCCCATCCTTCCTTAATTGTCTTCTCCTTTTTAATTCCTTCTTCACTAAATGCTCCTCTTATCTTCTACAACCTCCCTTTTGTCTTTTTCTCTTGTGTCGGTGTCGTCTCCTGCTCCTTCGTCTTCTCCTCTCCTCTTTAACAACTTCTTTTTCTTCCTTTTTCTTCTGTACTACTTAACCTTCCCCCTCCTACTTATTCACCTCTTTCTTTGACTTTTCTTCTACAACTTCTTTTTACTTGTTCTCCTTCCATCTTGTCAACATACCCTTCAAGTTAGGAGGAGGGTTTATCAAGATCGCAAGAGATCCTGATATTATCTAGACTTTGCGGCGGTAAACCCCAATTTCAACATGTTCAATGTCTGCTCCCGACCTGCCGAAAGTCGGAAACACTGTTAAAGGCGTAAAAGTCATCCATCACTATCATTTAAACAGACAAATGAAATAAAGGCATCTGAAAGTGACTATAGAAAATTACATCAATTCCTTTTCCTCCATCACTGGCCATATTGCGCGTTCTTCCTCTTTCGTGGAATTCCACTATCATGTGCATCGAGCTATGGCGAAACCATTTGGACTTTCATTACGTTAATATTGGATGTAAACCGAGGAGTCCTCGGGTTAGAATTTGATAAGTTAATTATGAATTGATAAAGAAAATAAAAGGCCGTTTATTCCAATAAATAGATACATATATATATATATATATATAGATTAGTAACATCTACTGATGGTTAAGCTTTGCAAAAATGACGCGGTTTTGGTTATAACCAGATGTTTACATAAAAGAAAGAAAAGGCGCATTGGGCATTTTTGGTGACTCCATGAACGTTTCCGGACAAATTCCTATCAGTGCAAGATCTTTTTTCTTCACATGTTGATGTTGATAATGATGATGATGACGATGATGATGATGATAGCGAAATTCCTGTGGATTTGTTTTTGATAACGCACATCAAGTGTTGTGTTTTTCGTATGTTTCGCTTTGTTTGTTTTGTTTATTTTTTTCTTTATATTTGTATTTGTTTGGTTTGTGTATATATTTTTTTCTTTAATTTAGGGTCTACTTTCTACCAAATTTGACACTTCCCTATGTTCAATAGGCTCAAACAACGGGGAAAAGAAAATTGAGCATATTACTTATATCAACAGAGTCAAATACCCCCCCCCCCGAAAAAAAAAAATGATCGCTCTAACATTAATTTACAAAAAGGGTCTTAATCTTAAAATCCCGAAAGCCCTTGAAAACGGTCTAAGAGCGCACATTCGATTCAGAATCCATTCAAATCAATTTCAAGGATAATCAAATTAAACAATCTTCCCTTTCCTCCCCAACATGTCCATTTCATTTTCTCTCAGTGCGATCCACGACTGCGTGCGAAGGAGGACTGTTAGCTGAGAGAAGATTGGGTAAGCCCAAAAACAACACGGATTTGGAAAGGATCTAGATTAGATGTAAACCTACTCCACAGGCGAATTAGTCTCCGGAAATTGGCGTCTCAAGTGTGAGGTATCGTAAGATTGCTTTATACAACTGCTTAATCCACGGTGCGCCTACGCCAGTTATATATTCCCACATTTGAATACCTTTCCGGTAAGCTGTTTGCTGTCCATAAGTTGTGTCCTCTTAGGTCATGTTATATGTGTTAATCCGTAGGGGCAGCGAAATGTTATCTCGTTATGTCGCCCCTATATACGCTGCGGCAGCTTGCGTCACGTTTCTGTGTGCGCCGTTATATCTCGCATTGTATGAAAAGCGTTTTGATTTGACATTTCACTATCCAAGTGATGAAGTCGAGAAATATATAGTGAAATTTGAGGTTAGATTTTACTGTTAATTCACGTTTTACGCATTTCTATCAGAGCAATTTTTGCAAATGCAGGCCACGTAATTATAGTACTGTTCAATGTCATCTCAATTTTCCATGAATTTATTATTGGACTTTCCTGCGTGGCACAACCATCATAGCTATTTCTCTCGATACGCTATGATCTTCATTACCAGAGCTGCAAGCCTATACCTTCCAAACTTGACATCCGTGCATACGCATCCTTGGCTGTCGTCTACCGCGCGTCCATCTCGTCTTATCATGATTGCCCGTGCTCTCGTGAATGTTTCCAGCTAAGCAGACTTAGGCGGAATGACGGGGGATGAGGGAGTTGGTGACCTGACTTTAAAATTGCTCCTGCGAAATACTCTGCTCCAGGCTTTATTTCTTTAAAGGTATATATTCCACTTGAGTTTTACGTTTGGTCTAGGATTCGGGTCAGGGTAAGGGTTAGACTTAGGATATTGGAATCGAGTTTTTCGTTAGGTCTAGGGTTAAGGTTCGGGTTCGTGTTAGGGTTGAACCTCGGGTTACCATCGAGTTATACGTTAGGTCTAGGGTTGGGGTTTCGGGTTAGGGTTAGACTTCGGTTGCAATCAAGTTTCACGTTAGCTCTAGGGTTAGTGTATGCGTTAGGTCTAGTTCGGTTTGGAGTTGAAGTCAGAATAGCAAATTTCGTCATGCAATGTAGGATTGACAGAGCATCTGTAACTAGGGCGTGCGTCGTAGAACCACTGTTCCCTTAAATTCCGGTGAAATACATCAATCGTTACTACCACAACTGTAAGTCTTGCCCTTCCAAACTTGACATCCATGTATCCGCAACCTTGATCGCCATTCTTCATGCGTCTTCCCCCATCTTATTGCGTCTGCTCTTGCATGCTCTGGAGCACGATTCCAGCTAAACAGGCTTACACCCCGGCCACATAGCCAAAACGATTCCACCCCGACGCCAAACCTACCGATCTCTGGCCATGAGGGTATAATGTAATGTTTTGTTCGGTCTGTAGACGGTCTATTTGGTGTAACTCAACTGAAGCATCGAGCGTATAGCCGAGGGACGACTGAGGTATATCAATCAAGGCGAAGCAACATACATCTAGTTAAGCTGATTAGGCCGGGTTATTGAACCGATTAGTACTTGGCTACGTAGAGAGGGGGCGTCACGGAGAGGGAGAGAGAGAGTGAAGGGGAGAGAGGGAGGGGAAAAAGAGAGGGTGAAAGAGAGAGGGGGAGAAAGAAACCACTTTAAGGCTTAGTGGCGTAGCGTAGGTATATAAATCATTTTGACGCTGGCACACTGGGGGAGATATTGCTCAATGGATTAATACGTATTAACAAGGACATTGCATTGGAAAGGGGGTGTGGGAGGGGTCGTATTATCATTTTTCCAAGTTTCCTGCCCACTCTTCCTCACAAAGAAAAAGAGAGAGAGAGAGAGGGGGGAGAGAGACAGACGGCTTAAGATTGTGAATGATAGCAGAAAGTACCCACGTAACCAAGGACGAAGCTAGACCATTTTTTCAATGGGGAGGGGGTCGCGGACCAAATCTGTCGACAACATAGATGAAAAATGTCCGACAAACAAACCAAAAAAAGAAGATCAACTGCTCTGAGACAACACTAATACATTAAGGGTTTTCATTCTGGATAAAAGTGGGGGAACACGTACTCTTTTAAATACATTTTGAAGCCTTTTGACTACAAAAGGAATATTTCAATAATGCCATATATTGGAGGTAAATAGCTACATGTCGTCGACACGTGTCTACATTTTTAAATAGCATTTTGGGTTCAAATTCATGCGATGGGTGCAAGGGCGTGGCTAGAGACGGTTTTGAGAGGAAATGACACCCCCTTGACAGAAAGGGTTTCTGTCAGCATGATTTATTAAGAAGAAGAAATATTATACAATGCCTCATCCCTCCCCCTTCCCCCTCCCCTTATTCAGCCTCTGACTCCTCCTCTCTTTTCCTCTTCATTTTATAATCCAGTAATTCTATCAAATCATCATTGACAATGAAGATACACTTCCGTTATTCTACGCGTTTCTCTCTCGTCTATCAAATAATGTACACGCACCGACATCCCCAAACATCATCACGACAACCTATTTCCCAAATTAACGCCAATTTATTACACATTAACCATTCATTCCCTTCACAAATCGCATCGGCGAGCCTCAAATCGACTTACAATGATCAGTGAAATTACTTCGTACAAAATACTAAGAACTGTATTCGCTTCATCCATTCCTTTTCTAGAGTCTCTCGTTCTCACTTTCTTTCTTTATACTTCTCTATTGTCCTCTAATTCTCTCTCTCTCTATCTGTCTTGCTCTGTCTTTTTCTCTCCATCTTTTGTTC
>BEXV01003434.1:12092-22841 GCA_003118195.1 Hemicentrotus pulcherrimus | reverse complement strand
ATATGTTGGAAGGTGGAATATATTACATGCTTGCAAGCTTCTTCAAATTATTACTTGAAATTAAACTAATCTGTCAGGACACAGATGTTTTGTTATGTCTTCCCCAATAAGTGTATTGCGAAATCAAAAATAGTAACGAGGCCAAATCTGGATTATTTGGCCCGCATCGGGCAAGGATTGGGAAATTGGATTCAAGCGTGAGGCAATAGAAAATGATACACAGTAATATATACGGTAATCTGTACGACCGTCAATGATGGTGTATTAATACGCAAACAAGCATTATTGTATTATACAGAAAGTTTGTAGTGCATGTCGAATTTCCCATGCATGATTAACGTTGATATAATAATGTACGAATGACGTGGCTCAACCATTCTCACGAGTTATTCATAACATTGTGTAGGCTGCCTGAGTGTTGAATACGTACACTGTTGCCCGACTGAGTCGGAATACACATTTCTTACCAAAAATTATTCTCGATAGATAAATCTTCCCCGAAGCTCCTATGAGCAACATTTTATTGATCAATCTTTATTAATGAAGATCTGAGAAGATTCACATGTTATCTATCAAGTATGAATCATGTATAGTCACACTCATTTCACTGAAAGAGGGAAGAAAAATGTGTTTTGACTGTACGTGCAGACGTGTAAATTATAACAATTAAATTATAAACTCTTATCTATGGTGAATAAATAAGATTGCCACTATTATTTCATGAAAAGAGGTTAACAAGATTTATTCTAATTTTATGTGAACAGTATACACTATAACGAATGTAACTTGAAAGTAAAAGCAATAGCTCGTTCCTATTAACAATTGTCACGTGATTCGTGTGTATGTCGTCTGGTGAAAACAGACTACATTTCCTTACATACGTACATTGTCCGATGTTACACTATGTTTTTATGATGTGTAATTTTTTTGGTATGGACTGCAAAGTCTAAATAAAATGTACAATCAATGAATAGAGACATATACTGCTGATATTCGTCCTGCACTAGCTCCTCAAGGAAGAAATTTAATCTGGACTCATATAGGCTTCATACTATAGGGCTATGATCACAGCGGTTTATTCATCGATCAAGTCTTTTGAAGTGAATTTTACTGCATATTGCTGGTATATTTTCATGTCGAGCAGTCACGAAACAGTGAAATATGATAATAGCATCCGAGTTTCTTCGTGTGGAAAACGTGGGAAATCATGACTTATTGAATTTTCAGTTTCCTATGAAATATTATATCGATGTGTATTTCTTCACATTAACCCAAATTCCACAAACCAGACTCCCATGCCTATGATCCCTATCGATCCACATTATGATATTGATATGCCAATATATAGAATTCATTTGTAAATATTCCGTTGTTTATGTTAGTATCGAAAGGGGGTTGGAAGGACAGGGAGAGAGAGAGAGAGAGAGAGAGTGTGAGTGTAAGAGAAGGAGTGAGAGAGAGAGAGAGAGAGAGAGGGGTAGATAGAGGGAGATAGAGAGAAAGGAAAGGGGGAGGGAAAAAGGTTAAGGGGGAAGAAGAAGAAGAAGAAGAAGAAGAAGAAGAAGAAGAAGAAGAAGAGAAAAGAAATGTTGTGAGGAGAGAAAAGAAATGTTGTGAGGAGAGGGAAAGAGGAGAGAATCGAATTTCGACAGAGAGAACAAAAAGAATGATAATAATAGTTTCTTGTGTAGCGCTAATGTCTGTCAAACCTGACACTCCTATAATCCTCCACAATTATATTGTAATTGTGCTTAGAGAGAAAGAGGGGGGCTGAATCGAAAATGTGAAAAGTCGATCATAGGGGAAGGAAGACAGAACTCATAAATAAGGGTTTATCCCCTGGCCACAAAGCGGTAATTACAAGACTTTTTAAAATATCACTATGAGCTCATTCCCTGACTCTCTCATGCAAAGCTTGGTAAACATAACAAAAATTAAACTACGCTGCTACATCAATATGTGAGTAAACAACCGATAAATAATAGTTCCCACATAATTGCATAAGCAGGAAATCAGTGTGGTCGATACAGATTTGGTGCGGTTTATAGTGGGGTTAATATTTTGGTGCAGATTGTCATAAAAACACCGAATTTGGTCCAGATGACGACCATACCATACTATTTTTATATTCGACGGGCCACCTTTTGGTCAAATACAAAATGGCCGACATTTGAGCTCATATATATTAATACATTAACGAGATTTCTATCATTATGGGGTTTTCAGGAACAGGGAGTCAGATTCTGATGTTATTCCATTGATTTGATGCGAAGAAGGGCGCCTCCTGTCGCCGTCATTTTTGTAAAATCCAATATGGCCCCACAATAGGTTTACAATCAAGAATTTCCAAAACGAAAATTGCTATCTCAATTTTTAAAAACATTTTTCAAGTTAAGAGGTACAGAGAATCTGATTCGGATGTTACTTCATGGATTTGATATCAAGAAGGGCTCCCCCTGGGGCATTGATTCGGTTAAAAATCAAATTTGTTGGTATTTGACCTGAGTCATTTAAAAAAAGAGACAGGACTTGAATAATGAGTGCTTCTATTATTATTGCGTTTACAAGTACATATTAATCTGATTCATATTTTGCTTTGACTGTTTGATGGACTCCTGGTGGCTGGTGCCGCCATTTTGTCAACATTAAATCATATACCTATACCGTCTAGGTACTTTCGAATAAAATGATGGGTATGACAATGGAATGTTATACCTTTAAAATGTTTTTAGGGTAAAGAAATCCGGTGATGACGCTACTAAATCGATAAAATGTTAGAAGCACCCCATAAGGCCACCAAGAAGGGCATTTATTGACCGTATTGGCATTTCTTGGATGTCTCATATGCCATGCCCACCTAGGGGGTCTTTTTAAAAGCCTATAGGGCATAATCAGGATTATGATTCGTAAAAAAATCATTTCATTAACTCGCTAAGCAAACCGCCCTTAGAGGCCGCCTTGCATATTTTTTTAAAATTCAACACGGCCACCATCCTGGTTAGATAGTGATGTGGGTCAATGAAAAACGCAGACAACCTAAAGTGAAGGTTGAGTTTTGGGAAGAGGTAAAAAATAATTTGTGAGCGTTATCATTGTTATTATGCAAGGGTGGAAGAACTTCAGATTAAACATGTTCCTTGAAAAGCATGACTCTTCAAATGCCTTCATATCTAAATATGACATGAAAAATCGTAAAATCGGGGGTAGGTTCTTTTCGCCATGTGCTCGTGTAGTCCCATGTACATCATTCTGTGTACAGTGCTTGTAACTTTGCCAAGATTTTGCCAGATTTCTGATCATTTTGACGATTCCAGAACCTTGCAATACACACGAATACTTATATACTAGATGATCAACCATTTCTGATAGATTCCACACCGTTTCTTTCACAATGCAATCCCATGACCAGAACTCAACTTTATAAGAAGACCCATGTCTTATCAAAAACATATACTCACGTAGCTGTCTAGTTCAAATTTGCAACCAAATAACTGGTCATACGACTTCATCTGTCGCATTATAGTTGAAGTTTTAGTAGAAAAACTCTCAATTTATTTAAAAAATGATAAATTTCACATTCTGTTGTTTTGTAGAAATACCCGAGAACAAGGTGATAGTCGATATCAGACCTGTTTTTCTTCGAGGATACGATGGAATGCTACAATGTCGATTCAACGGTGCACCGTTGGCTGTTTTCTGGCTTAAAGGTAATTTGAGAAGAATTGTACTGTAATCATAAGTGTGTTAATTCTTTAGATTATAGGTCATTACGAAAAAAAGAAAAAGAAGGACGAAACAAAAAGGAATTGAACTTGAACTTGAACTGCTATTCGAATCCCTGCCGCAGCACAAACTCCTTTGACAAGATATGAATCCTAATTTGACACACTCGACCCAGGTTTAGCAAGTAATGCTAATATGATTTATTCCTTGAATGTAATGAGCGCTGTGTTTGGCGGAGCAAACACCGGGGTATAAGTTTCCAGACCTCCTTTGGAAGCACACATTAAATTGTTCTTTGCGCTATTCAAGGAAACGGCCTGTTATCATTATTACTAGTAGTAGTATTTGTAAGAGCGGGAATTACCATTAACGCTACTGTGATATTCTTTCGGATTGTCATGTTAAATTTTGTGTTAAATTTTTGTTTATGTTTCTCACATATCAATTCAATTGAAAAAAAGGTGCTTAGTAGTTCTCAATAGGAAAAACCCCTTTCTTCTGCTGTATTAATCGACAGTTTGGCAGATGCCAACATTTATTTTCAGAATTACAGAAAATCGTATTCATAGTAAAATTTTGGAGGCCCGATGGCTCAAAGGTTGAGCAGTAGTCTCGTGACCAGGAGGTCGCGGGTTCAAAACAATGTCGATGTGCTAGTTCCCTTAAATGTAAGGAGTCAGTCATTATTATCATGTCCCTCGTAGAGGACTTAAATCCGCTAGTTACTTATAAATACTAGCGTTCAAAATCAACCAAAAAATCAAACCATCAAGCCAGCCATATTTTCACACTATTGTTGACTTTTTCTCTCACATTGCTTGACCTTTCCATAATTTACGTTCGATCACGTGACACCGAATCACAGGAGCTGATTTGGCGACAGGTACTAACCTGGTCACGTGGTACCCACCTCCACGTGTTGTTAGTGGGTCAGGTTACGTGTCTGGCAAGTACAACCTTACCGAAGACTTCTCCCTGGTGATCCATAACGTCACGGACGATGATGCAGGACGATACATATGCAGGATCTCCAACTTCAATGGATTCATTCTCCGGAACTACACAGAGGCGACGGTTAAAAGTAAGCCTTCTGGCTGTTGCACTGGGCCCCATTTCACAAAACTTGTCATTAGTGACAAATGACAGTTCTTGTTTTAAGCTATTTAAATATCTTGCTTCTGATTGGTTATCAGCAGAGTTGTCACTGATTCCAATTGTCATTGAAAAAAGGCTTTGTGAAACTGGTTCCAGGAGGAGTCACTTCATACGGTCATAACCTCATCAATCGAGTTTGTGAACGCCTGGAGGCCAGGGCCCCGTTGCATAAAACTTACCATTGATGGTAACTTTGCCACCAATATATACTACCATGGTAACAGGGCTCAGCAGCCAATCAAAATCAAGGTTTCCATGGTAGTTACCATTGATGGCAAAGATACCATCAATGGTAAGTTTTATGCAACGGGGCCCAGATATATTTCAATGCTCTGTTTTCACTGTTCACACTCACTTCCTGTTCAATGTCACTTTCGGTTGGTGCGTCATGTTTTAAGTTTAATTTGTATGTTATTGTTTATTGATACAAAATATATGAGATTCGTAGTGAAAAGGTTCCTTGATTTCGTTATGACTGTTACTTAACATATTCCAACTTTTGTTCTTGGTATTTAATCTGTTACACAGTTCACCCGTAAGATTCCCAATGATATACCGATGCCCGGTATAGGTGAGTGAAACTGCAACATACCCATGCACCACTTGAGACATGTGCGGGCTCCATCGCACCGAAATCCCGAACAAGTAGTGCGTATTAATTTTTCCCACTTTTATTCTTTGTGTTCTTCATCGGATTCACAGCTCCACCCACAGAACCCTTCCCAACTATAGACCAATGCCGAACAGGAGCAGATGGTAGGGGTACAGAATCATGCATCCTGACACAAGAGACAGGTGCGGAATCTACCGAACTGACCTGCCGAACAACGGGAGCACCCAGAGGTGTGGTCTCATTGTCTTGGACCCTAGGGGGCACAACCGTCACCCTCCAGGCACCCAAAAGATCAACCAACCCTGATGGCGACACAGAGGATGTGATGGTGGCTATTAACGCAACGCCAAGCGCTGATCCTTACGTCTGTGTCGCCATCCTACCCACCACTACACGAAGACAGGCAACCATGAGCGTCACTGTGAAAAGAGCACCAATTGTAACAACCATTGAAGCCGTCACGACAAGGAATGTCACAGTCTTCCCTCCCGAACCTATCAACAAACATAAGACAGGTATGGTAATGATGATGATAATGACCTTTCCCAGTCTTTTGGATTCTATGCTCCTAAAAGTAGGGCCCTGTAATATGATTGCCCCAGCATTCTCAAGTACTAATTCTATACCCCTGGGTAGAGAGGGGGTAACAGGTAAATGAAGAGAGCAGTTATCAAACTCAACTTTCGTATGAGAGTCATAAGTTCCCGCCAATATACAGTGTTCCTCGTTATACCAAAAGCGGAATGCACATCGAGAAAGTTATTTCATCTATGGCTGTTGACTAAATTTCGTTTAACACTGATTATTACATTGGTGAAATAAGTTAAGCAGATGACATTTTTAAGGCACAGAATATTTGTAAATTGTCATTTAGGGGGAACAAGATTTGGATTTGGTTTCAAGCATGATAATTCTTACATTCATGCAGAAATTTGTTATAATAAATGAATTGCCGGAAAGCTGAACACTCTTGCTTTATTTAAGAAGACGATAATAACATTTCATAAAGGGTCAGGATAAACGTTAATTATCATTTTTTTTGCTGTAATTCATGATCCAATTCGAAATATTGTTTTAATGGCTCCTTCACAAATGTCGCGGTAAAGTGTGTCAGTTTTGCGGCAAATGTGAATGAGCGCCTAGAATGATTGTTTTTGTATTAAAAACAGTAAATCACTCATGCTTTTTTCTAAACTATGTTGTTGTTTATTTGCAGCGATTATCATCTCCACCGTATGTGCCTTATCCCTGATAATCCTCATCATAATACGTAAGTTGATATTTTTTTATTACTAAACGCAACAAGCATAATGAATCGTTTCGTTTTGTTTGATCTACGATCATAAGATATGAAATACAAACATCATAACACATAAAAAAAAAACTAAAAAACTAAAGTATTTTACAAGGGCTATTCTAGAGAAATGAAATATTGAAATTGAAATGAAGATCGAGGGATCACCCGCTTCAGATCATCCGACAAAGTTGATCTGATCTTCCTCGGGGTCCCAAAATAACTACAATAAATTGATTAATGATAATGATGACAATAATAGTAATAAAAACTCATGAAATAGAGTGCGTACATATGAATGATTATCACTATTAAAAGCAATTACAATATATTCCCATAAACTACAGCAGTCACCCTTCTCACCCTCTAGCTAAATCTAATTTCTGTTTTATCGAGAGTTTATTTTCAGAAAATAAAATATACTTATAATACAGATTACAGTTAAACCTTAAAGGGACTAAGTAACAGATGATCCTGGTGCTAAGGTAGTGACTTCAATGCTAGATGTATTAAAGATAATCTGGAGGTTTGAGTGAAAACAGACCATCATTAAGGATACAAATTGGGAAAACTTAGTTTATTCCTTAATTCTCCCAACTATATTATTACAATTTAATTTAAGCTACAAAGCAATAAATTGGCTTTATATACCATTCCAGACATTTAAGTGTTGAAAGATTTTAAAAATCCTGTCTTATGTCCCATTTTCATGGAAAAACGATTAGGAAAATTAAAAACTGATTGGAATAATTTACTGTTTGAGGGTGTTGCACAGTGACACCTTCAAAGAAAACCATAAATATCTTTGTAGTTTGAGAATCTTCTCCGGAATCTTTGCATGTTAGAGGGTTAGTACATTAGAAGGAATATAATAAGTAACATGTCATACCAAAATTACGCGTTTTTTCATTAACCTTCAACAATGTTCGAGTCACTTTAAGGCTACATACATGTTCTAAATTTCTAGGTATTCATTTTTGCTTCTTTCTTAAACAATCCAAAGTTATTTTATTTTGATGGCGTAAGGAAAAAAATTGGCAGCAGATGATGGATGGTGGATGGTGATGGTAGTGATACAATTGCCGAAGTCTCCAATCTTCGATGTAGAGCATTATGAAGGATTCTGACCCTTGAAGTGTTTAGCTCTAATTTGCAAACAGAAGTGGCGGGGGCTGACTACGGCTGTGCCCGCGCCTTGTTTGCTACTTATAGTGATTAAAAGGGTCTATTTTGGACACTCTTAGGTGCAACACATGTTGGTGATAGGTAAATGTAAGTTGTATTTTACTGAGTTTTTCATTGATTAATAATAACATGTATACATATATACATACATATTAAATTCTAAAAATATTGATTTCTCTCAAACTGCAGTGCTCATTTGGAAAATTAAAAAGGGACCTTATAAGCCGTTGGAGTCAGATCCGAAATACGATGAAGGTAAATGTATTTGCAATTCCCTTTCAATATCACAACGGATCATTTAGTGGGCGTATAATATAACGATGATGATGATAATAATAATAATAGTCACATTTGTATGGGGCTAAACATTACTTTTCTTATCAAACTTTTTACATTGTAATAATATCCTAGTCACGGATTCAACTGTCAATCCGCACATGATGGTGCACACGCTCTGCTTCCTGGGAAGTATTCCGGCCAGGCAGCATTTTACCAAATACAAACTCTCAAATTATTTGTTTTTAATCAGTGTATAATGCTAAGCTCCCTACTCTGGTTCTTTCACAGAACTTTTATGTTGCTTATACGATACTAAATGCATCCATAATCTAATTTCAGGACCTGTTTCGTATTTTGAGCTTTGGGAGCTTGTCGAAATGTGCTTCATTTTTGAAGCTGACGATATCGTGAGCAAGTTGGTGGAGAATCCCGAAAGAGAATCAGAATATGAATTCTTACGCTCAAAGCTAGACCTGTACATCGAGTTGTGTGAATGGAAGGATGAATGCACTGGTGATGTCAGAACGCAGTTATATGCAGCCATAGAGGATCCAAAGAAAATTAAAGGTGCATATTTTTGTTATGATATTATTGCAGGCAACCGAATAGAGTATCGAAATATTCGTTGGACGTCCAGGCTACTGGGTCTTAACCAAAGAGCCTGCACATGAGGTTCGTGGCTTGATTTAGGCAATGGTCTGGAGTAGGGCAAATTCGGTGTTTGGGGCTCGTGTGATCACCACTATTGCTTGGCACATACTTGTTTTGAACCGACAACCTTGACCGGTATGACGTCACACTTCGCTACTCTGTATAAAATCTTTTCTCATGCCCGTACGAGTTGAGCTCGAGTTTTTGATCAAAATCGGGTTGACCAAGAAGGCAGTTGGTTCGAAGTCTAAGTTTCCATGTGCTTTACGTGATTCTGAGGGTAGGGTTAACTGAATTAGTTGAATATGGTGCTCCCTGTTGATTCCCCCTTTTAAACACAAATCGAATAGGCCTTTTTATTGTGAAAGAAAGAGGAAAATTTGAATTTAATTTAAACAAACAACTTGTCAGAAGAGCAGGAGGCCTAACCATTTCCGATCACTGTTGTTTATTTTGGTCAGTTTTCCGCGCACGTACAGACAAGATGGTTTCTCTTGACGATTTGGAACACATTTGCTGGCACGTCCAGAGTTGCAATGAGACAGTCAAGCCCGTATTACAAGCATTAAATCCTCACAACGAGAACATTACCAAGTTCCAAGGAGACACTCAAACTTCTGGAAACTCAAGAAGCGATGTTATTAGGGACGACCTACAATTGATGAAGACGTGGAAAGAGAAATCAAAGTCAGCGAACCCGGAAGAAGAAGGCGAAACTGTGAAAACAAGGCAAGAATTAGAATAATACTCTTAGATGAATATAGGGCTTAATATATATGCCTATAATACCCCCCAAGGCGGGCAAAAATAAAGCTTGTAAAACTGAAAACAAATTACAATAATCACATCCTATAAAATCACCACACACCAATGAGAAAGATATAGATACATTTACTGTCACTGATACCATTTTGCAACTATGATTAACCAACCAGGCAACCAACGTCCCGAGGGATATGGTGCTGTCTGAAACTGCAAACAAGTCAAGATGCAGGCGATAACAATGAACGGACACCGATGTATTCTGCAGGATCAGAAGACGTAGACCTGGGAGCAGAAACACTGCCACCAAACCAAATGGTTCGAGTTTGCTTGGCGTTAGAAGAAGCAACGAGAAAGGCAGATGAAGGTGATAAACATGTGTATCACCAACTGGCCAAGACATTTTTCCGGAGTACGTACTCTTTTACATTTGCCGCTCAGGTGTTAAATGGATACCGGTAGCAAAAAGTTCCTTTAATACTGTGAGCGCCGAAAACGATAGCTTAGCATAGCCAGGTAATATTTGAACGCATTGAGCACCTAGCATGGTGGACCCGTGCTATAAAAATATATAATTATATTTTCATTATTATTGATGTTTACCTTTGTGCATTATCAATTCTACAGTGAATTTAATGAACACATAATTAAAGTTTACAATGAAAAAGAACTTAGATGATGTTTGAAGGTTTGCATGGTGGTATGACTATCGCGGAAGAGGTTTACGGTACACCATGTGTAAGTCTTAGGAGGTATGAGGAAGTGGATGAAAAGTAGAAATGAAATGGAGGGGCGAGAGAGTGGAGGTTGAAGGAAGAGTATCTTTCAAGTATAGTCCTGAAAAGGATTGTAAACCAGAAAAGTTGTAGACAGAAAGAGAGGTTGAGTAGAAGACTGGATTGAGTAGGAGAGTTGAGTGGATGTGAGAAGAATAGACTATTCTCCTGCTCCTGCTCCTGCTCTGCAACTCTACTCGCCAACTCTACCAACTTCTCACATCCACTCAACTCTCCTACTCAATCCAGTCTTCTACTCAACCTCTCTTTCTGTCTACAACTTTTCTGGTTTACAGTCCTTTTCAGGACTA
>BEXV01003432.1:3337-39576 GCA_003118195.1 Hemicentrotus pulcherrimus | reverse complement strand
TTTAGATTATTCACATAATTTCATGCTGCCTGCCCCACAGGAGCAAAGATGGTTGACAATGAATAGCGAGAGTCCCTATTCAGTGAAAGATCAATCTTCTTTATCCACATGGATTCTTTCCCCTTTTTTGACCCAAAAAATGCATTTCAAGCCGTAAAATATGTACATCTTCCCATTCAATGTTGTGTCCAGCATTACGGGCACCTGTTCTGTGCAGCTAGGCCTGAATGAAATGGAATGCCCAAGCTGTGGGCTCTTTTGTGCTCTTTTAAATGAGAACAAAGAGCACTGTAAGAGAGCCCTCAGATTAAGCATTCCATCTTTTATTCATTCAGCAGTATATATAGCAGAACATGCATTGGCCGAAACAGACCATTATGGTCAATTTCTGTCAGGGGTAACTTTTTCCAATTGTTATCATCAGCAAAGGAGATTTAATGGGCTTCTTTGATGTAAAAATGTGTCCAGATGCTAGAATATGTGGTCAAACTAGCCTTCATCAACAACAACATGGTAAAATCAGTCAGTTTTTGGCCAAAAAATGACAATTTCTATAATTTTTTGTTCAAAATCAGACAAAATTTTCTGTCAGAATCGATTGATGGATAAATTTTGATATCCAAATTCAATATAGAAATGTGCACTGATATCAGAACAATCAATCGTTTTTGAAATTATCACACAGTTTGGACCACTTTGGTCATTTCAATCGGTGGCTTGCGTTAAGCTGTGCTGCACTTGTTAAAAATGTTGACCCGAAAGCTGAAAAATTGGCCAGTCGAGGCTTGTCATTGGGGGCACTAGTAATAGTAGTTGTGGGTCCAGGCCTCTAGCTCTCGCAGGGTACCGGCGGAGCCTGTGCATGAGGATCAAGCGAGTCATCAATTGCGAAGTTCATGACAATGGCCCAGTATTGTTATGTTTTCAATAGGCACAGCCAATAATGAAATGTTTTGATTGAAGTTTTTATAAAAGCTTAGGATTGAATAGTTAGATCTAGCTTCATAAGCTGCTGCTAGCTGTGCAACCCCCTAGCTGTGAGCGAACTTGTTCATGCGCTGCTGTCGCTGGTCGCTATACACAGCTGTTGTTGGTCGCTATACAGCTGGCGATGACAGACAGGTGGTCATTAACACAGGTTTGACTGTACTACTACTACTACTACTACTACTACTACTACTACAACTACTACATTCTTACTACTTCTATTACTATCACTATTACTGCTACTACTACTTCTAATCAAGTCCTACTACTTCTACTACTACTCTCACTATTACTACTACTACATGTACTTCTATTACTACTACTACCTCTACTGCTACTACTACTACTACTACTACTCTCACTATTACTACTACTACTATCACTACTCTCACTACTACTACTACTACTACCAGTACCATTACTACAATAACCAAAACAACAGCAATGATGATGATGAAGATAATAATAATAAAAACAATAATAATAGTAATGATAATGATAAGAATAGTAATGATAATAATAAGAATAGATATATAATGATAATGACAAACATTTACTGAGTGCCTGAGATACTAAGTGATTTACATGTCACATGAACATGTACCTTATACACAAAATAAAAAACAACAATAAAATTATTTAAAATAAACCTGAGCAAATAAACATAAAAAGAGAATATATGGAAAAATAATAAAAAGGTACATGTGTACATACAAAAAGTTTACCCACACCCTGAATTATGGGCAAATGTAAAAGTGCAGAGGTATTCATACATGTGTTTAAACAATAATTAAGTAAAGAAAGTACAAAGCATAATTGAAAGGATCGATGCACAAGTTTTCTCTATCCAAGGCACCACATTGAAAGGCATGTTCAGATATGACATGGCTAAAATCGTGACAGCTTTTATGATGATTTAAAGTGTATTTAATACTCTTCACATATCTGTATCAAATAACACAGAGCTCAGTCAAAATATGCGCAAGTCCCGGTTAACAGTTGCTATTTATGCTCATGTAAACATACCACAGCTGCGTTTTTGCGGCTGTTACCACCCCATATCTGAAGTTCTGAACAAGCCTTAAAGTGACTCGTAACACTGTTGAAGGGTAATGAAAAAGCTCTCTAATATTTATAATAATAATAATAATCTTTTAAAGTCCACTCCAAATTTTGTTAAGTTATTAAAACCGAAAATGGAAATTATTTTCTTTGTATGAAATGTTACCGGTACTTATTATATTCCTTCTACTGTACTAATACCCTCTAGCATGCAGAAAAATCCTGAAAAAAATTCTCAAACCACAAGGATATTTGTGGTTTACTTTGAAGGCGTCACCTTGCAACACCCTCTAACAGTCATTGACAGGTAATTCTCCCAACCATTTTTGAATTTTCCCAACCGTTTTTCCAATAAAATAATAAATATAGCAGGCTTTTAAAAAATCTGTCAACACATAATTGTCTGGAATGGTATATAGAGCCAATTCATTGTTTGGTGACAATTTGAATTCACCTTAAATGTAATCGAAATGTAATAATATAGTTGGGAGAATTAAGAAATTGATCAGATCAGTTTTTTCCAATTTGTATCATTAATAATGGTCTGTTTTTGAGGCCACTACTTGGCACCTTTTTGTGGAAAAAATAAAGGGCATAAATCCACTTTTAAAGATAAAATTTGAGTATTAGTCAGTTCATGCAATTACATGGTTAAAGAGCCTGGAAGAAATTTGAAAAGGTTGATCTTGAAATACAAGGGGGGTGGGGATTGTGATCTTAATCAAACAAATATGAATCTTCTGTTTATTCACTCTTTAATGGTGGCGTTGAGATGAGTTAATGAGATGAATTTCCTTTTCCTGTATTATTTTTCTGACACAAATTGGTTCTGTAACTTCCCTAAAATTGTAATATATATTTACTTCAGTTCTTTGTTTTTTTTAATCACTTTCCTTTTAATGTATATTTCAATTCAATGAAATTCATAATATGTGATGCAATATAACGTCAGGTTAGGGAATTATCAAAATGGAAGGAACCAGACTCAATCTTGATGAAAATCACATGAACTACACCCAAAATTGAATATATGGGACTACACACACATTTGGCATTAAAGACCGTCACCACTACTGGGTCAGAAGGGATTAGACCACACAGAGAGCCATCGAGGTCACTGTGACAGATGGCTATCTCATTAACTCAGCTCTCATTTAACATAAGAAAAAGAGGATCATGGGGGACCAACAGGCACCGATTGGGGAAGTTTTCTACATAGAGGGAGCAAGTAGCTACAAGTATGGCAGTGTGCCTTTAAAGTCTGGTCCAAACTTGTCATCTTTAAACAAAAAAAAAATCATACATGTATTTGAATATGAGGGGCATCTAAAAAGCAATCTGGGAGTGCAATTGGTCATGTGACTGGTAGAATGGAAGCGTGTTGCGCCNGATTGTGATCTTAATCAAACAAATATGAATCTTCTGTTTATTCACTCTTTAATGGGGGCATTAAGATGAGTTAATGAGATGATTTCCTTTTCCTGTATTAGTTTTCTGACACAAATTGGTTCTGTAACTTCCCTAAAATTGTAATATATATTTACTTCAGTTCTTTGTTTTTTTCAATCACTTTCCTTTTAATGTACATGTATATTTCAATTCAATGCAATTCATAATAAGTGATGCAATATAACTTTAGGTTAAGAAATTATCAAAATGGAAGGAAACAGACTCAATCTTGATGAAAATCACATGAACTGCACCCAAAATTGAATATATGGGACTACACACACATTTGGCATTAAAGTCTGGTCCAAACTTTTCATCTTTAAACAAACAAAAATCATACATGTATTTGAATATGAGGGGCATCTAAATAGCAATCTGGGAGTGCAATTGGTCATGTGACTGGTAGAATGGAAGCGTGTTGCGCCATTTTGCTAAACGCAGATGTGCACTAAAGGCTTGTTCAGTTACATGTATTAAAATGAATGGCAACTAGGCACAACAAAGGTTTTTTGCAAATTCATAGAGCTCTGTGTTATATATGATCAAGAAATGTGAGGTGAATTACACTGAGTCATGAAGAAAAAAACGCAAGTTTACCACTGCATAACTGAAAAATAAGCTTGAGTTCTGGTATTGATAGAATATATATTCTCATAGAAGCGAACATAACTTACACTGGATGTTCAAGGTTACAAATAAATGACATGTGTTAAACGATTTTGGTAGAAAATATATAGTGGCTGGGTAATGAGCATAGAAAGATAAGGAAATCAAGGTTATTAGGCCTGACACCATGTTCTTACATGTATAAAAAAAAATATATATATATTTTATAAAAAATGTATAAAAAAAAATATATATAAACTGTTTTTCTATGTAAAATGTGGAATAAATAAAAACTTCAAACTTCAAACTTAACACATGTCACTATTGTGCGAATGAGAGTTGTGGTTTTTATTGAAGCTGATTGCCAGCAAGTTTTTGTGTTTTTTTTTTTTTTTTTTGGTACTGGTCCAAACAATCAATCTGCTGCAGGATGTACAATGGACATATGATTCCCCCTACCAGGGCTCAAGGCTGGCTTTTAACAAAGCTTAATGTTATCAGCAGGTCATTAGCAATGTAATACCTCTAACTTTAAAAAAAAAAACATGTGCTTATGTGATATGAAACTACCTCAAATTACTGGTGGGGAGTAACCACCCATTTTTACTTTTTTAGTAGACTATAAAGAGAGAAATTCCTGTCATTTAACAAAAATAATTATTTTTATTATTATTTATTCGGCCATAACAGTCAGAAAATTACAGTTTAAACAAAGTCAAGATAATAAATACAATTATCTTAGAAATAATAGAGGATGAGAAGGAAATGAGAAGTAAGGAGAAGAGGAAAAAAATAACTGTGTTGCCAATGTGTTCCATTTGGTTGGAATATTCTCATAATTAAAAGTGTCATATGTTCCAATCCAATCCATAAGGTATTTGATCAATCTAATGTTGAAAAGTGTTGCACAAAGTGTTGCACACATTGTTCCACGTGTTTGAGCCACTTATAGAGCAATAACACATCACTTCAAAACTGACCAAAAATCAGACACTTGTCAGAATTTCAATCATTTTCACTTTTTTTCATCTGTTTACATGACACCAATGTATTTCTGTGCATTTTCCAGTATCTAATCCTCAATGTATGCAGTCAATTCAAACCCCACCCCTACTCCATTGGGATCTCGGCCAAGAAAGATCCAATCAAATTACACATAGACATATGTGTAGTAATGCAATGTACTTGCAGTTGTGGTTTTGTTTTGTATCTGTGTTATTGTTTGTTTAGTTTTGTTTTGTTTTTACATTTTAAAAAAGGAGTGATCGGTGGACCAACAGTACAAATTCATGTACACTACTGGGCTCTGTCTAACAAAGAGTTGATAATTGCAATTGATATCAATCGCAACTATAGGAGATAGGAGACTGCAAGCTTGCGATTGATTGGAGGACTAGGGATTGATTTGGATCAATCGAAAGTCTTTGTATTAAAAGCGGGGCCCTGGTTGTATACACAATGGAATCAAATCAATCAGTCAAACATACCTGATGGGTCAAAAACGTGGTCAGCATCAGCGTCCACTGACGCCACTGCGACGTCCCTACGGCTACTTTGCGTCGGTTGTCCACCTCAATGGGTCCCAAGGGATGGTTGGCCGGGAGGGTGATCATCATCTCAATGTTGAGCTCTTGCATGGAGTAGGTAGCGATGACCTCCCGGGTGGACAGACGGGCCTTGACCGTCATGTTCTCGGCTGTGCTGGGGTTCTCCTGGACGGAACGCATCTCCTCCGCACACAGCAGGGGGCTGATGTATTTGGTTGTGAACCTGGGGAGGGGACAGATGATGGTCATCGGTCATACCAAAGACTTGTGACAAAAACTGACTAGAATAATAATAATAATAATAGCTCACATTTATAATGCGCCTAATACTTTATTTCTAGGCGCAGCACATAATGTCATCCTGGTCATCGGATTCAGGCTTAACTGCAACTCAATGTATGCACATTTTCCACTCCCTGGGGAGAATATGTAACAAATCAGGTCCATATCTTTAAACAATAAAGAAAAAAAAATTGTTATGAATCAGAAATGAAGTCTTCTAATCAATCCTATACCTAGTGTATAAACATGATGTTTGTAGATGTACATACTGAAAATCTTCTGAGTGATTCATACCTGTCCACATATGGCGCTATTTTCCTGTCCTGTAACGTCCACCACTGTCTAGCGATGGCTGGTACATCTTGGAGAATGCTGAAATAGACCGAGCAGGCCAAATGCTGCACCTCGTTCACCTCCACATGAGATGCTGCTGTCAAAGAACAAAATAGAAATACGTTGGACAAAAGGAAACTTAAAGCCCCCCTGCACTAAAGCTACTTGCGCCCTCTACATAGCAAACAATGCCTAATCGGTGACCATTGGTCCCCCATGATCCTCTTTCTCTTATGTTCATAAAGAGATTATTTGATGAGATAACCACCTGCCAGTGACCATGCAGGGAGGTCTAATCTCTCCTGAACAAACTAGAGCGTTGGGGCTTTAAAAAAAAAAGGATTTATAATCAGTATATATTCATCCTATTAAAAGCATTATCATCGTCTCCATCTCCTGTATGATTGACTCCACCCACCTTCAAGACAGGTGATACTGGAGAAATTGTTTCCCTTCGGTAGCCCCAAGGCTGTGTAACAAGCCACCCATCTCCCTGATGACTGCTACATGTACACCTGTTGACTTTTTTGAAGGCCCACTTATTTTTTTGTTTCAGAGCATGGATCATTCTACAATTAAATTGGTTCAATTGGTTTTTTTGAAGTTTTATTATTTTAGTTTGTGGAACCAATTGTGAAGTGCATTGAATCTGCAAGGAGAAGGCACTATACCAAATTGGATTTAATAAATTTATTGAATTTTTCAAACATGAAACCCCATAAAAATGATAAGAGTGCAGTGCACTTCACATATTTGTCCCATTTATCACCGTGACGACGCTTAGCTTCAATTTTTGTGGCCATCCATTTTTGTTCAACCTTCACTCATTATCCAATTACATACATCTACAAAGTCATTTTAATTTGTCATGGCATGGTGACGTGTACTTGGGTCTTCACAGATGTGTATCAATCAGATATGATTATTTACGTCAGGGGACCAAACTTGAATGGCACCATCCGAAAGACGTGACTCAGTCTCGAACCCCTGTCCCCCTGACCGTACCATGGACATTACAGCTAGACCAACTCAGATCAAAGGATTTCATTATTTTTTGGCTAGAATAAAACCTTTCATGAAATCACTCCTGCACATAATCACATACACTGTAGGTGTGTGCGTCAAGTTGAGTTTGATAATCTAACGATACCTTAATTCATTATTTTTTGTTCCTATAATATTCCTATAGCAACCAGCTTTGGTACAGTAGGTAGGGGTATTAGCTAAATACATCTAATTCCTATACATGTAGGTGCTGTAGGCTAGTGGATAAGTCTCAAGATTGTGCACCATAAGGTTCAGGGTTCAAATCCCACCGTGGTACTAATGTCCTTTTGGCACGACATTACTCTACATTTTCCACACTCAACCCAGGTGTAGTAAGTGGGTACCTGGTAGGATTTATTCCTTGAATGCACCGAGTGCTACGGTTGCCGGAGCTAAAGTCTGGGTAATAAGAGCTGTATAAAAGCGTTATTACTATTAATATTTATTAATATCATCCCAAGTCCTATGGAAGCTAGTGCAGAGAGACGTCAGATCATAATATGGCATGCACTACATAAGAACGGCAGATCAGTATTATTAAATCACGACTAACTGTATACCTTTAGGGCTCAAGTCTGGATGCTTGCTGAACATGGTGACCTGTGACCCCTTGCTGGGGGTCGCTGACCTCTCTAAGGTCGGATCTTCAGGCATGAGGCAGAAGAGGCTCCCTAATAAGGAATGGATTCCCTTGGTCTGTTTGAGGTAGGATGAATACTGTGCTCTAACCTGAAAGAAACAGAGGTAATGTAAATGTCTATCATTTAACCAACCAGAAAGAAACATTTTACAGTTATTCTGTACAGCTTTCGACACTTTTCAACACAAAAATATTTTTCTGAATAGAACAATATAAATGTACAGAAACTAATGGGTTCCAAATCTTTAAATTTCCTTCCACTCCTTAACCATTAGCCCGTAAGTTCCAAACTTCCAAGGTTAAGTTTTTTATTTAAACTTTTAGAAATAACTTGTATTATTATGCAGATTATTTGGACGCTTCAAGTGTATGAAGCACTTGACAAAGATAATTTGTCTGTGGCTAGAATGTAAATTAACCTCAAAGTACTTTACTTTGCATTCTCTCAGTTAACAGTTAAGGACTATGAAGAAAAAAAAGGATAACAAAAAAACACCAGCCTCGGGTTCCATGCGAGCACCGTTATATTTGGGCGCATTTGGTGGTTGACTAGTCAAATTTACAAGTTGTTTTACTGTAATTAACAGTGTATAAACTGCCCTCGTGTATTAACTGGACCCCTCTTTTTCGCGCCTTTAAAAAAAAAAAAAACCCACGCGGGAAGGCCTTTCATTTAACTGTGAGGTGCAGCTGAATGTGTAAGATTATTAATGTAAATTTAAAAATTGTAGAAGACCTAGGATAGAACCTTGTGGTATGCCATGTAATAGAAGAAAAATTGGAATTATTATTATAAACTACATATTGAGATCTATCAGGAAGATAACTTTCAAACCAAGATGACAAACAAATTTGAGTGTTGTTCTAGTTTCCGAGGGGTGAGTCAACACACCGATTACTGAGCTGGGAGACATTGCCAGGCATAGCGCCAGGTGGAGGGACATAAATCGAAACATGATTTTTTTTTTTTTTTTTGTGTACCGTGTATACCTCCGACTTTGAATTTTTTTTTGGCAGCAAAAAGGTGTGGTTAATACACCGTTAATTATGGTATATGTTTACTGAGACTGTATTTAAACTACAATATCTCTTTGTAAAAGTCATATTTGAAGGTCATATTTTGAGTATAGCGACATAGAACCCTACATACAGCAAGAGTAAATATTGTTTGGGATATTATATCCCATAAGGCATATACATGTAATGCGACATAAGAGCTAAATTCGATATATTCATGTACCTCCATGCTGGCCGCTCTGAAAATTGTCAAGTACAGCCTCCATGCCAGAAGGTATGAGCAGGTCTGCATGTAGGCTTCACTACCAGTCTCTACAACAGTGCATTCGCCTACAGGTATGTCATGCAGAAGAGCTTCCATAAAGGCTGTGGAGGAGTCTAGCAGCTTCTGAAGACCAGTTGGAGGCAAGCTGATGGATTACATTTTTAAACGAAAGAGAGAAATAAGAGATGAATAAATGAAAGTATCACTAGACTGAGATGTAAATGCAACTGAAGTACATGTACATGTATCAATATATGAAGAATAAAAAAGTTAATGATGGTGGCGTTAGTGGTGCTGATGGTGATAGTAGTAGTGATGGTGGTGATGATGGTGATGGTAGTGGTGATGATAGTGTTGATAGTACTGATAGTGGTAATGGTTGTGATGGTAGTAGTCAGGTAGTGGTGATGGTGGTGGAGATAATAGAAGTGATAGCTGTAGTGCCTAGCTTACAAAGGAATTCATCAGTACTTCCGTTCTACTCACATGCTTGGCGCTTCATCTTCATCATCTGCTTGTGTTTTATTCTTCACCTGAAGATATTCTTCATCGTACCTTGCAAACTCTGGCATCACCCTGAAAGAGATCAAAAACAAACACATATCTACTAGTAGCAGTAGTAGCTGTCTGTCGCTAAGCAACAATGACCGCCTTCACTTTCATGAAGGCTGCTTGCAAACGTGGTACCGGTGGCTCTTGCAAGTTTCTAATGGCACTCTCTAGGGGAACTGGTGGCAGTTTCACACCGACGAGGACAAGCCAGGAGGGGTGTTAACCACTAGACCCTGCAGTGACTGGTTGCAGGATGTCAATATTAACCAAAGTACAGACAATTCATGTCATACTACAAAGTCTTGAGTCAAAGACACAACACTTTCACAAATTATATGTACATGTACATGTAGCACAATCATTTCAAATATCATTTTAAATGTATTTGCAAGTACAATGTCAAATCTGATTAATTTTAGCCTTTTCTATTGACAAGTACGATATAATACCTTAGTAATGGATTCTTTTTTTCAAATTCTGCATAAATCAATCATAATACGTTTATGCCGTGCAATGCATGTTGATAAAACATATCAGCTGAGATGACATGTCCAGGGGGATGTTTCACAAACCCTGTCATCAGTGACAAATGACAGCTTTGTTATAGGCTTCTAAAATCATTGCTTCTGATTGGTAATCAGCAGATTTGTCACTGATATATGTCATTGGTCCCAGAAGAGCTCAAAAGAGAAGTTTGATTATCTATCACTGTTCATTTTTCTTTTTGTAAGGGGTGACAATTTTGTTTAAATGCACCTTGCTGTCTGTAACAATTAGCACTGAGATTAACTTTAAGTTGGACTTAACTATGGCAGGTCGTTTGTGCCACTGGTTGCTCTCACCATTGGTCTCTCAATTATGATCTTTAGATTTTTTTTCTTCAAAAAAGGTAAATTCTGTAGATTTGTGACCACGATTTGTACGTCCCTCGAGAGACAAATGCAAGTAAATAGTGAGAGCAAACAGTGGCATAAACTGCCTGCCATTGTTAAGTCCAACTTAAAGTCAATCTTAGTCTTTGTGAAACACCCCCTTGGTTTTGTTTTTCCATTCCCAGAAAGCCGGGGTTTTGCCTTGCCTACCTCTGTAGCATGTTGAATGCAGCCGTCTGGACCGGCCTGTAGGGTTTGGTGAGGAGAGCCACCAGGTGGTTGAGAAGACTGTGAAGGGGGTCGGGGACGTGCCTGGTGCTCCCTGGCTGGAGCTTGGGAGGGAGGCAATGCCCCTTCAGCTGCTCGGTGGGGGTGTAAGCCGCAGCCTCGCACAGGGCATAGAGGAGGGGTGTCAGGTCTACCCCAGCTGCACTCCACGAGCTCTCTTCTTCTGGAAAAGTAACAAGTGTCAATTTCAATTAAGCCTATCAATGCTATAATCACATCTTCTTTTTTGTCTTCAAGTTGAATCTTATGTCTACGTAGTGCTAGATAGGCAGGAGCTTAAATCATTTAAAGAATAATAATAATAATAATAATAATTATAGCAATTTGTCATGTACATGTAAAAGTGGTTTTCCAGTTACAAGAAACAAATCAAATCTCTTAAAAATGCATTATAACCCAGGTGACTGGTCACTGGATTCCATTACAATGCTTCACCTAGAAAGCACACTCTCTTCGCCATACAGAAGAATTCTTTCTAGTCATCATATCACAAGTGTGCACAAGCTAGTGCAACAGATGTCCCATGTGTACTTACTATGTGTTCAAAATAAAAAAAATGTGAAGCATATTACGCTGATGTAATCATACAAAGATATGTTGGCTTACTGTGTCAATTAGGAAAAAGATGTAGTTACAATGATAATAATAATAGAGGAGTCTGATGTACATGTAGCGCTAGTGTCCGGCACATTGCCACTCCCTGCACTCGATTATTATTACACCAGCTTTGGCACAGCTGTCATTACAGCTCTCAAGCATTTCAAGGAGTTAGGTCTTGCAGGGTATCCATTTACCACACCTGGGTGAAGTGGAAGACTGGATATTGATGTCTTGCCCAAGGACACTAGTGTTGCAACAGGGATTCGAGCCTGCACCTTGTGATTGGCTGTTCATAGACTTATCCATTGGACCACTACACACCTCAAAAACTCACCTATGAACCCCATGAAAGCCGGCAGGAAGACGCTGTATGCTCCATCACTGAAGAACTCATTCCACTCAGTCAATAGACTAGAAGGCAGCTTGACCGATCCCTCGGACTGTCCAAAGAGTCTAGACGTGCTGGACAAGAGGTCAGAGGTCGCCGCACAAAGGGTCGAAGCAAGAATGGACGACGATTTGATGCTGGCCATGTTATCACTACATGCCTAGGAAAGGGGAAAGGAAACAAAGATGAATTTAAATTTCAAATGAAAACTAAAGGGATATCCAATTTTATGAATTTCATTTGTCTGAAAGCCACAGAATATTGAAAGTTTGAAATAAATCAGACCAATAATAAGAAAATTATGAATGTTGGATATACAAGAAACCCTACATTTTTAAATCTGTAGTAAAATGCTTCTTGCCTACTTAGCTTTGTTCAGTATTTACAATCAAGTCATCTGGAGGTATACATGACCCTACCCCTAACCCTACCCTAACCCCTAACCTCACCTAAAAACAAATTTTTGACCCTAACCCAAAACATATATCTTTGACAGAATGAAGCCTAGAGCCATTGACACCAGAACAAAATGAACAACATGGTCTTGCACTCTTGCCATTGGAAGTCACCTAAGGAGTATGGATATACGTCAATAATGTAATTATCCTCAGGACAGCTACATGTTCTGGTAGATACAAAGTTTTTTGGGTAGTGCTCTTTTCAGGTTGTCAAAGAAGAGTTTGGGAATAAATTACCATAAAATTTCCAACAAATGTGATACTTTAGACAGCATTAAAACACATTTTAATGCATACAGAGTCTGCACTGTGAGACTAGTCCGCCAGCATACTGCATAGGCTCTGTACTTTATACAAGCTGCTCTTCTGCTCAAGGCTTCAGGAATTGTGGTAAAGTGTCAAATTATAGTCTTTGCCTGCAGACTGCTATAGAGTACCTAAGTTTGACGTCATCCATACTGGCCAAGTTGTTAAGGTTGATGCTTCCAAACAATTTTGTGCTCAACAATAGCATGGTGATAACATCAGCGCCAAACACTAAATTTGCACTACTCCAGTCCATTGCTTGAATGATTTTGCAGTGAACCTCATGTGCAGAATTTTTTGTATAAAATCAGTTACCTAGACAACAAGCGATTATTACGTTCGCACTCTAATTTTAATAATTATCATGATTATTATTACATGTCTTGTATGAGAAATGAGAAAGTTCACTGACCTGAACCCATGAAACCAGAGAACAGAGGATGAAATCCCAGTCATGTGACTCCAGCTCTCCAGGGATCTTCTCAACAACACATGTCACTAGCTGCACCATCTTGATGTTGAGACAGAGTAGTTCCGAGGAGGCCCCTTCCAACTCTTCCCTGTGCACAAACATATTGAGTCATATTCATTCAAACCACATCTTTTCCAAAAATTTAAATAAATGCACCTGGTATTGCATAATTTTGAATTATATATTTTTTCATTCACAATTCTCCTGCTATTGAAACTCTGATTCGAAAATCTGCTGTTCAGAAATCAACAATGAAATTCAAATTTTATAGAAGACTCCTTGTCTTCTCTGGATATTTTTTTTTTTTTGAATATTGCACAGTGTTGAGAGAAGTCAAAGTAAAAGCAAAAATCTTCTGACATTTGAACTCATAGATAATTTTTAATTAGAATGAAACATTTAAATTGCAGAATAAAAAATATTTGTCCTCTCATGATAAATTGTACTACAGTCAAACCTGTTTTTAATAGTGACCACCTGTTTACAAAGACCACAATTTTTGTTTCCCTTGAAAATGGTTTCTTGTTGAAACATGTACTATACTAAAGGAACCTGCCTACAAAGACCACTTTTTGTGTTTCCCTTGGGCGGTCACTTTAGACAGGTTTGACTGTGTCACCAAAAGAAATTGGCTCTGTACAGTGTTGGATAGGGTTTCCACATAGATTCATGATATGACCTCTAAATATTATTTCTTTAAAAGTGAGATTGCACCAGAAAGCTGGAACAGGCCAATTTGTTCAGCTTGTGGGTCGGCATCTTTCAACCAGTGCAGCGCAGCAAAACACTAGCCACCGATCAAAATGACAAAAGTCGTCCAAACTATGTAATGATTTCTACAAGATTGATTTTTCTGATATCAGCTCACATTTCATATTGAATATAGAATCTAAACCCATCAATCAATACATTCTGGCTGAAAATTTGGCCTGATTGTGGATACAAATAGAAATATTGTTGCTAATTTGGGGGGGGGGGGGTCAATTTAATATGTCAAAGCTAATATTTTTGTCAACTTTTTGCCATAATGCATATCACATGAAAACAACAAAACACTGGTGTGTCTAGTTGGCGTTTGTCTCGACTCACCCACTGAAAAGGAAGACCGAGTTGGATTTCTCTCTCCAGTGTTGCAGCTGTCTCAGGGTACTCAATGCAAGGTCAGGCAGAGCACCAGGACCAGGACGATTCATGGTGATACACCTGACTAGCACAGTCAGGTTAGTGAGTCCTCCTGATTGTACAAATAACAACAAGGTACTCATACATGTAAATGAACGTATGATTGATTGATTGATTGAATGCATGATTGATTGATTGATTGAATGCACGATTGATTGGATGTATGATTGATTGATTGGATGCATGATTAATTGATTTATTGAATGCATGCTGGATTAAATGTATGATTGATTGATTGGATGCATGATTGATTGATGGAATGCATGCTGGATTAAATGTATGATTGATTGATTGAATGCATGATTGATTGATTTGAATGCATGATTGATTTTTTGATTGAATGACTAATTGATTGATTGATTGAATGAATGAATGAATGAATGAATGATTAATCTTAGACCTTCAGCACAGTCAACTCACATATTTCCCGTAAAGGAAGGTGAATTGTATCATTTTGTATGCAGCTCTATTTTATTCTATTTAGTACTAATAGAGATCTCATGGAGTTTTTTTTTTGGATACCTCGCTGATGAAAAAGGAGTCTATCACAATTCAACTCATATGCATGCGCTTCAAATGAAGTTTGTATAGGTTATAGGACAACGTTTTACAAGTGTCATTGTTCATCCCATTGCCTACGGGAACCTGGGGAGTGTTTCACAAAGACTAAGATCAACTCTTAAGTTGGACGTAACTATAGCAGGCCACTCATGCCACTGTTTTCTCTCACCAATTACTGGCATTGGTCTCTCAAGGGACATACACATCATGGTCACAAATCCTCAGAATTTACATTTCTTCATCATTTATTATTGAAGGGAAAAATAGTATCTAATTATCATAATGGTGAGAGCAAACAGTGGCATTAACGGCCTGCCATAGTTAAGTCCGACTTAAAATGGATCTTAGACTTTGTGAAACACTCCCAAGATATTTCCTGTTTTCAACCTTATGGGAATGAAATAGTTCAGCATTCAAAGAGTTAAAATCATTAGTTCAGTCCAGTCAGTTCAGTTTATTAATATCATTTCGCAGCCTGGGCTGAATCGCATGACAATTTACAATTAAAATAATATCATATTTCTTTCGCAATTGTTTCAAATAATACTAACGGTATTTAAGATACAATATAATTAACAAAGACAATGAATTGTCATCAATAAAATCAGAGGGATTGGTAGTGAGTGTTGATTGCTCACCACACAGGCTGGTGATCCAATCTCCTTCACACGACACCAGCATACCAGCATGGCATCCAGCAAGGTCCTGGCACTGTCTGTCACTAAAATGTGGCACCAGTCTTTCAACAGTCTGCAGCATCTCCACACTACATATCTCAAGCCATGGCCTGTAAATGGATATGAGGGAAATAACATTTTGACATTAAAATTACTGAAAAGAACTGTTTAAAGGGGCATTCCACCCAGATAATAAGTTGGCTTTAACAAAATGCATACATATGAGTGGGGCAGAGCACTGAACATTTAAGGACAATCTGTATGTAATGAGGTTATTTCCTATATCAACAACCAAGACAAATAATTTTTGAAGTACAAGGCAAATGGGAGAGGTGTTTGAAAGTACACTGTATGTCAGAGAGTTGCCAATTACGTTCAATAATTTACAACTTCAGAACTTCCCACTGATTTGTTTCTCTAATTTTTTATTTTTATATGAAAATCAACTTAAAGGTACTGTACATGTTCATGTATGTCCCATTTGAAGGCTAAAAAAATGAAAATGTTAAATTCCAACAGCATTAGAAAGATAATACTAATTTAGAACTTCCCTAAAAAAAGGGGGGCTTGAAAATGTCTTTAAGTGGGAAAATAACGACTACATGTATTAGTTGTCAAATCAACTTACATGTAAGTGCTACCAAGTTGGTAAGAAATAGTCTGATTTTCAAACCATTGTACCAAATGGTCGTACGTTTTGTGCTACACAAAGATTCAATCAGTTTAATTTTGGCCATTACAAAAAGTGGGTTATTGATGTAGACAAATGCTCTTGTACTCCATACCTGCCAACATTTGAAAATAAGAATCAGGAATTTTTAGTACGGTATGCCTTCGAAAAAAAGAAATTGCACTTGCAGCAGCAGAGTAACTGGCAATACAAGGTAAATCTGTATCAAAAAGCGAATACAAATTCCCTGCTCGATCATGCAGCCATTCAACGCACACAATATGTGAACTCTAAAATCGCGACACATTACATGTATATAACAAGCTCAATTTGGCTTAAGGTCCTAGAAATCCAGAAAAACAGAATATTCCGGATTATTTGTAACTGTTGGCAGGTACAGTATGTTGTACCCTTTACAGCTCATTTTATGTATGTTATTACCAAAGAAGAAAAAAAGCCAGAGAGTCACTCAATAGTGTCTGACAGTGAAGTCTAAATAGTTCAAAAAGAAATGACAAAGATAAACCTACTCATTGGGCGAGTCCATGGGCTGCCAGATATTAATCCTTGCCTTCTCGTCATTGTGTTTAAAGTTGTTATCGATGAAACGGTCAAGAACATAAGACCACAAGCCACCCGACTTCAGAGACCTGGTGAAACAAAGAAAACAAGATATTGTTGGATGAAAACTAGAAGGGCATTAAATCAAATACTTTTACGCAGAGTTTAAGGCATTTTTTAATAATGTTTCCAGTTTTATAAATCTGAGATGCATGGCCCTACGTGTTATCAGTGTCTGTGATATGGTGTAATATTGAAGTTCTAAAATAATTGCACTTCAAAATGATCATGAAGTGCCTCAAGAAAGTAAAAATCTTTGAGTGGCCGATTTTACCATACTCATTTTCCCCAATAGACCGTAGCTTATAAAAACGTTGGGGAAAAATGTTTTAGAAATTTTGAAGTCCAATGTTAAATATCTTGACAATCAGACAGGCGATCGGCTTGTAAAAGTCATGGGATTCCTGACTGACCTAAAGGTTTGTAATTATGATTGCAGCATGAGCTAAATCTAGAATTTTGTTTGTGAATCTGAGGCAATGATACTTAATCTCTTTAATGCCCTTCACGCTCTAAAAGGAAAAAACGTTTAATTACATCACAGCGGTATCATGATCTTGTTGATAAGTCACTTGACTGTGAATCACAAGGAAAGGGGATCAAATCCCTGCCACACACTAACATCATCCTTTGGCAAGACATTAACCTACATTTGCCTCCATTGACCCAGGTGAAGTAAATGGGTACCAGTAGTGTCAAGTTTCATGAATGCTTGAACAACACTTTTAAAGCTTACCAACACTAGTGTGGCTAGGAGGGATTAGACCACACAGTGAGGTTATTGACAGGTGGCTATCTCATCAACTCAGCTCTCAAATAGCATAAGAAATAGAGGATCATGGGGGACCAACAGGCACCGATTGGGGAAGTAAGTAGCTACAAGTAGGAGAGTGGGGCTTTAATATCAGGGCAGTAACATAGCAAGGCTGCCAACCTTGTGCGACCAAAAAAAGGAATCTTGATGGCACAAAAAAAGGAATTTCAAGCAAAAAAAAAGGAATTCATAAAAACGAAACTTACAACCACGCGCGACACACTTCCAATGCAGAAATGTTTATTCATCATGCTGTTTTTTTCCATACAAGCAGGTAATTTTTTGGATGCTTATTTTGGTATTATCGGCATTTCATTTTTTTTGGAGAGTATTTTTCTCTCCAAGTATGTTTTAAAATTAGTTTTCTATTGAATTTGTGATCAAATCACCATTTTAGGGGAGTTGTTTGACGTGTGGTAGGTAAAGAAAACATTTTTTAAAAATAAATTTAAAAATGTATTTTTTGAAGAAAAAACGTAATACCGTAATTTGAAGGAACAAACGGAGTAATTCCGGCAAAAATGGAATGGTTGGCAGCTCTGACATAGGCTAGAGCTGGGGTAACGATTAAACTCTTTTTTTGGAAAAACATGATTGCAACTATTTTCGAAAATCAACTCAAAGGCAATTCCGATACCCTATTAAAAAAATCAATAGAAATCAGGTTCAAGTCAAGTAATTCTTTATTATCATATTCACACAATTCAATAGGTTATTGAAATTTCCTTAGATCAATTTTGTATAAATGTAGTTGCTATCGTGTTGAAGGTGCATAGGAACATTGTTAACTAAGTGATATATTTAAACTATAAAAGAATGGAATATCAAGATCATTAATCTACATGTATACAACTACATGTACATGTACCTATATGTACATGTAGAAAAGAATTCTATGAATTACATGTAGTTTTGTTTATTATAATCAAATCAATATTGTTGAGTCATGGCAGGAAAAAGGGTGAAATAAATCTCAATTGTAATAGATGAAATTGAAATATTTGTTCAAGTAATAATTTACATTTTGATACATTTAACACATTCTGAAGGCTTTCATTATTATCAGCTACATGTATCGTTATGTTGATCCTTCAATTACATGTACATGTACATACATGTTCATGTACATGACTCCTGAAAATGAGACAATCAAGTCACTGCTTTTCATACTCATGTTGGTGGTTTTGGCTAGCTAAAATATCATCTCTCGAGGTAGAAGGGATTAACTCATACAGTTAGCCACAGATTTAATGGGCTTCTGGCTAACAACTGGGGATATAACATGACACTGTCATATTTCATCCTACGGCCTACTCACCTATCGAGTATGATGCCAAACAGCTCCTGCCATAAAGGAGGTGTCAGGTGACCCCATATGCCCTCTGTTGCCTGACTGAAGGTCTGTGGAAACTTGAGGCAGTAGTCAGGTGGTGAGGTAATCACTGCCGTACCAGCTGCCAGCTAAAGGAGAGATACACAAAGTTTAAAGAGGTTAGGAAGGCCACTTGGGAAGACAGTTTTCATAAACAGACAATTTACCAACAACCAAGAACAATATCATTTGAATAACAAGGCGAATGGGAGAAGTGTTTGAAAAGTACAGTATGACATAATGACTGCCGTACCAGCTGCTAGCTAAAGGAGAGATACACTAAGTTTAAAGAGGTTAGGAAGGCCACTTGGGAATCTAGTTTTCATAAACAGATAATTTATCAATTTATCAACAATCCCCCAAAAAATATTTAAATAACAAGGCAAATGGAAGAGATGTATAAAGGCATGGCTTTACATGTTTATATCAGTGCCTGTGATATTGTGTAATATTGAAGTTCTAACAAAATTGCGCTTCAAAATGATCACGAAGTGCCTCAAATAAATGTAAAAAACTTTGAGTGACCGGTTTTACCATACCCCGTATTTGCTGGTGATAACGCCGCACCTCCCATTTTGACCTTTAAAAAATAAAAAGAACAAAAAGAACAACCGAAAAAAAAATATATTTTTGGACGAAGTCGGAAGTCGAACCCGGGCCGACACAGGTAGATTGGGAGCCAAAACCAGCGCCTAAGACTGCACGGCTATCCTGCACCGATGCCTAAGCCTGCAGTTTTTTTATGATGTATACATTGAAATGGATTGAAAATGTCGACTTCGCGTGCTGGATGCATTAAACGGCCCCTTATTTTACTTTTGCAATGCATTGGCACGAACTTTGATCAAGATCTATCGGCAGATGTTGTTTTTGGAAGATTATATGCGTCTTCAGGTCAACAAAGCAAGGTAAAATTGTCGGTAAGATGTGTGGAAATGTCTTATTTCATAGTGGTATAGTTATTGTACCATTCGCAGTCCCATATGTGCAAATTTGTGCTGGTTTTGACTTGATTTATTTTTTTTTTTTTTACTCTGTTGCCGTATATACGCCGTACCCCGACTTTTTGATTTTTCTCTCCCGAAATTACTGCGGCGTTTACGCTCGCAAATACGGTACTCACTTTCCCCAATAGAATGTAGTGTGTTTGAAATTTTGAAGTCCAATCATAAATATCTTGATAATCAGACAGGCAACGGTTTATAAATGTCATGGAATTCCTGACTGACCTAAAGGTTTATAATTATGATTGCAGCATGAGCTAAATCCAGGAATCTGAGACAAAGATACCTAATCCCTTTAAAAGGTACTGTATGAAATCACTGCCGTACCAGCTGCCAGCTAAAGGAAAGGTACACTCAGGTTAAAGAGGTTAGGAAGGCCACTTGGGAAGAAAGCTTTCATAGACAGATAATTTATCAACAACCAAGAAAAAAAACACTTAAATAACAAGGCAAATCACTGCCGTACCAGCTGGTGGCTAAAGGAGAGATACACAAAGTTTAAAGAGGTTAGGAAGGCCACTTGGGAAGACAGTTTTCATAAAAAGATAATTTATCAACAACCAAGAAAAATAACATTTGAATAAGAAGGCAAATGGGAGAGGTGTTTGAAAAGTACAGTATGACGTAATTTACTGCACTACCAGCTGCCAGCTAAAGGAAAAATACACAGGTTATTGGGTTAGGAAGGCCACTTGGGAAGATAATTTTTATAAACAGATAATTTATCAACAACCCAGAAAAATAACATCTGAATAATAAGGGCAAGGCAAATGCAAGAGGTGTTTAAAAGGTACAGTATTTCAGAGCGCCAAATTGCATTCATTCATTTACAACTTGAAAAACTCATAACTTCCTCTCTGTTTCTTTCATTTTCTGTTTTTATCTGAAAATCAAATTAATATTTTGGTAACTGGAGGCAGTACTCAGATGGTGATGTAATCACTGCAGTACCAACTAAAAGCTATAGGAGGGATAGGTTGCCAATTATGAATCTAGTCTTAAGAAACAGACTTTTACTCCTTTGAATGGAATGGTATATAGAGTATACATATACATCTAGTCTAGGTCCAACCTGGTTAGACCAAAGAGTTGGGATCCCTGGTTAGAAGGTCCACTATGGGATCAGGGGGGTGTTTCATAAAGCTGTTCATACATGTAAGTTACGCACGACTTAACGCACGACTGGTGATATGTTCTTGTGCTACATGTAAATGATTGAGAATCTGATTAGCACCCAAGGACATGTTCCAGTCGTGCGTAGAGTCGTGCGTAACTTACGAAAAGCTTTATGAAACACCCCCTGACCTGCAAATTATATACTGACACTAGTCTGTAGCACAGCCCCAACATTTGTTCTTTGACATATTACCCTATTGCGTTTTTATTTGAATGGGTCTAGCACAGGAACCAAATGCTGTAATAACTTTAACATGTCCTACAAAATGCAAAGGTTAATCAGGTCAGGAAGGCCAATGTGGGATCTACATGTAGTCTTTAAATGAACAGATAATTTTTCTTTAAACAAACTTTATAATGACCTTTTTTTTTGCAATGATACACAGATAAAACTGGTTAGGATGACCACTTGGGGATGCAGCATGTAAAAAGTAGTATGTTAGACTAGACCCTATGCTTATTTCTGGAGTTTATTCAATGATTTGTTTTTTAATGAGGACATTCTGAATGCTTTGATTACTTTAATTTGTAAATTTAAGAACGGCCACTCCTCCTCATGATAGACTTTGAAAGAAATTTTTTTTTAATTATATTCATTTCTTAAATCAATTTCACACATGAACATGGATGTGACAAACATTGGACAGATATGTACCAACGCAGATGATTGCTCGTTTCCTTTTTCAGCTCATGTTGCAGGTGTTCCTGGCGTTGCGTCAAAGGATGGTGAACATTTCACAAGAATAAACAATATGTGTTGTGATGGAACAGACTGACAGCATAATGCAAATCCTGATGTATTTCCCACAACTCTTGAAAGGCAAAGTCAAGATTCCAGAAAACTGTGACAGCTTGACAAAGTGCTTTGTAGGCATGGTATTACATGGATTCCAGGTATAGCTGGCTAGGTCTCAATTTTGATCAAAAAGTGTTGACAGGAAATGGTTTGATTTTGTTTTAAATCCAACAAGATCAGAGATTATATCCTATTATAGACAGAGTTAAACATTCTTCAATCCAATTCTATGTAGGAGAAATGTTTAGCAACATGTTGCAAGAATTCCTGGCAATGCGTCAAAGGACAGTGAAAATTTGACAAGAGTAAACAATATATATTGTGATGACACAGACTAACAGGATAATGCAAATCCTGACGTATTTTGCAAAACTCTTGACAGGCAAAGTCATGATTCCAGAAAACGGTATTAAAAAGCTCTACAAAGTGCTTTGTAAATGTAAGCATGGGTATTACATGGATTCCAGGTAGAGCTGGCTAGGGCTCAATTTTGATCAAAAAGTGTTGACAGGAAGTGGGGTGTTTTTTTTTCTCAATCAAACAAGACCACAGAGATTATTATCCTATTAAAGACGGAGCCAAACATTCTTCAAGTCCAATTCTATAGGAGAAATGTTTGACGTGATTGCGAACTCAATACAATGGAATAACATTTAACATTCACTGATAAGAACTTGTAAAAGCAGTGAATGATAAAGAATAAGTCAACATAATATGAAAGCTATTACAAGCATTATGGATGTTCAAACTTCAATTTGTGATGAAATGTATCTCAAAAAGCAATAAGAATACACAGCGAAAGTGATTTTATTTACTTGAAATTGAAAGAGCACTATATAAATCAGACAGCTAACAATGTATGCCTGTTATTCATTTTTTTGCATGGTTATACATGTACCGGTAAATGAAATGATGTGACAGTACAGCTCCTGCCTGTTCTAAAAAGGACAGGTATATAAATAATGAACCAGAAAACACTATGAAATATCTATTTTATCGAATCTAAGGCAAGTCACTACGAATGGCTTTCAAGTTATGGTGCATGGGATAAAAAAGAAATCCTACAGCCAAAAAACATGAAACACTTCTGGAACAGCAATTTGTATTTCTTGGTAAAAAGGACTAATATCTTTCCTGGGGTGACCAAGTAGGGCATCGTATTAAAACAGGTGGATGAATCCAAAAAGAAAAACATGATATAGACGTTGGAATTGTTCCAAGTTTTCTGGAGAAAATTTGATGTGTCAACATGGCTGGAGAAAAATCTAAAAATTATGGAACATTTACAAATTTTTTTATGAGTAATAAATGTGTCATGAATTAAGCTCTAAATGCAGAAGTACCTTCAGTGGAGCTGCCTCAAATCCGGTTATAGCTTGACACCACTCTCTCATGTACATGACTTCAACGATGGCAGACTGCAAGGCATCACATTCCCATGGTAACCCACTGGTTTCCGTGGAGATGACCTCGCCCTCTTCCCCATCCTCCTGCCAATGCTCTTCTCCTCTAGATGGACCAACTGTTTGAACATGTTTGTTGAGATCTGATGTGAGAGTGCTGACAAACAGAGCTAGCTTCAGTGCCTGTGGTGCATGGGTCGTGTCAGTTGGGGTCAGAGTTGGAGGGTCACACTGGGTCATTTGTTGACCAATCACTGCAGAGGATATCCACTGTAAAAATGAAGGGAAATAAATAAATTGCACATCAGAAAAATGCACAGGTTTAAACACATGAAAAAAGATTTGTGAAATAATATCCTTCTCCATGCACAACTACATGTATGTATTTCTGAGATTTCATTATAAACATAACCTGTACATGTCTACATAGACAAGTGACTAAGAAATGATGAAAGAACCGTAGAAGATACAAAATATACACATTCTTGGATCTAAGCCTTTGTCAAATAATGACAAATTTATTGAAAACCAGCATTCTTCAAAACTTGGAAATGGGGCGCAAACCCTTGCTTAGAGTGCACAGTTTGGATAACAGAGAGGATAAGTCTGTTAGAAAAGATGACAAAACAAAAACAAAACTGGGAATACGGGAAAGATGCACGAGAAAATACAAAGCAAAGAAAAAGAGTAGAAATGCATGGAAAAGGAGAAGAAGAAATAAGGAGTGAGAGAGAAGAGAAAAGAGAGGAAGAGAGAGGACTGTTTGTCATTTTTACCCTTACATGTACCTGTGTAGTAAATGTGCAGACGCTCGTGCATAAAAAAGTAAATTCCATTTGTTCACTGATCGATGATATATTTCATTAGAGGAAGAGGAATCTTTTAGGTAAGGATCAAGGGGACCATAAAGCTTTAAATCCAATCCAAATGTCTTGGTATGGAAGTCCAAAGGACCCTAATGCATTAACTTGGCTTTGAACCCTGTACCTCCCAGTTATGAGCCCACTGCTCTACCACTAAGCCTTCACATTCCCTTCACCCACCTGATTAGCGAGCTCCAGTCTGTGACTACCCCACTCAGTTTCAGATGGAAGCAGAGATTCCAATAGAGCCTTCATTACATCCTGACCACTGTCATCATGGTTGCCAGGCAAACCATCCAAGATGGCTGCCAAAAAGGCACTCGCGGTTAAACCCAACTGCTCAAACCTATTTGGAAATGGGAATTCAGGATTTAAAAGGAATAGTACTTGTTACACGTGGACAAATATAATTTTTAAACGTACATGTATTATGAAAGTTACTACTGCTGTTGCATTATTTACATTTTGATCCAAGAATAATCAGATATCAAATGAATAAAAAATAAAAGTACAATCATTTAAAGGATATCAGGGAACAGAAATTGAATGAATATAAAAATAAATATGTTGCTCTTACATTGGAAAACACTGTAATGGTATATTAAAAACGAGCTTTTATATTCCTTTAATGGAGTGCAAATCATCTTTTCAAAAATATTGAATGTTTGGGATGACTTTTCTGTAACATTAATCAAAATTGGTATTATGACACATTCATTAATATTCTCTTGATGTATTCTTGTTGTCTCCTTGTTGAGCTGCAATTTAGTATTCAACCAACTTCTTTGTGTATACATATGCTCTAAATCTATACACAATAATGTTGAAGTTGACATGATCAACATCACATAATTCACATAAGGTGGGAAAGGGAGGGAACTGAAAAAATAAATATTTTTTAGGTTAAAACAGGATTGTGGTAATTTGAGATGGAATCAGATGACTTACTGGTGTATGTTCCCTTCTTTCTCATTCAATGTTTGTTTGATCCACTGAGTGGTCTTGACAAGCAGACCTTGATCAGTGAGCAACCCACCAGCCTGCTTCACTAAAGACTGCACTCCTTGAGCCCAAGTTTTACGAACTTTCTCCTTCAATGAACCTAGCAAATATAAAATGATACCAATTAAATTTTACAATGAAAAGAGGTTAATTAAACTGTTGTAATCTAAACCATTACTTGTAGACAAAGTGCACAGGTGGTAATAGAATGTATTGAAATAAATATCTATCACATTTGGTGAAATTAATTCAGACAATACAAGTTATCATTGTCAAATTTGGACTTTGGTTTCCTATAAATTTTTGTTGTTTGTGTGAAGGGGATCTTTATGGTAACAATGTCAATGATGATGATCATGACAATCATGATGACGATGATGACGATGATGATGACGATGATGATGATGATGATGACGATGATGATGATGATGATGATGATGATGATGATGATGATGATGATGATGATGGTGATGATGGTGGTGATAATGACGATCATGATTATGAAGATGATGATGATGATGATGATAATGATGCCAAAACAAAATGAAGATTATGATAGTGATGATGATGATGACAATGACAATGATGATGACGACAATGACAATGATGATGATGATGATGAAGATAATGATGAGGAGGAGGAGGACTACACAATTAGATGATAACATACCTGAGAGATTTTGAGCATCTCGGCATTCCAGTTGGAAGATGGCCAAGAGAAGATCAGTAGAGGATGAGAGATGAATGCAACCCTGAGGAAAGAAAAAAATGAGCAATCAACGATGCAGTCTTTAGACCATTTACACCATGTACCTTCTACTTCAAACTATAACTAACTGGCTATTAACTTTCAACTTTGATAGACTTTTAATATGTCTTGCTGCTCTTTTGGTCGTATTCTTCTAGACAGGAATCTTCTTCATTTTTAGCCTTATAATGAACTTGACAATTCTTGTTCATTATCTAGTTGTAACTTAAGGTATCTGCAGTGCACCTTCACCAATGCACTTGTAATATATATAATTTATATACTAACCTTAACTGCAGAGAAGAAGTTGGAAGTGACATCACATATGAAACTGATGCACTGGGTTGCCGTGGTGACAACATCCGGTCTAGTAAGAGCATGGTAGAAGCCTACTAGGAGCAGCTCGGCATAGGTGGTGCCAATCAGAGGTTCTGAAACAAAGTAATCACAGAGACGAATTAATGTCAGTGTACATGAAAATATAAACAGCAATGCCAAACATTTAATTCTCATGATTAGTCTATAGGGATATAGCTTCATCAAATGGAAATTTAAAGACCCTATTATTGCACAAAAGCAAATTAAAACCTCTTATGCATAAATTGGTATCTAATCTTCTTTGACTAGACAGCTGAGCCATAACATGCCAAACAGAGGCTCATTCACATAATGCACTAGGACTAAATGAATGGCAAGCAGGGATGAAAAGGGGGTTGCATGTAACAAATGTCCTAGATGTGAAGCAGCACGATGAACTAAACACTATATCATCAGATTTTTCGTAAAAGAAATTAAACCGGTCCATTGCCTGTACCGTCATGTTTCCCCGAGGACAGGGCCAGAGAGATGAGCTTCCATCCCACAGAGCACTGTTCCAGCTGTCCTTCAAGGGTGAGACGACAGAGTTCATCTTGGATGGACAGGAGCTTCTCACCAAACAGGTCCGACTGGAGCCAGGTGTCCATCGTTGAGGAAAGCTCAGGTTTATCTCTCATCTAAAAAGAGAAAATGGGTTATCAGTGACAAGTTCTTCCTCTTTTCCCCATTCCTTGTCTCTGTAGGTCTGTTTGTCTGTCTGTCTCTCTCTCTCTGTCTCTCTCTGTCTCTCTCTCTTTGTCTTCCAGTGGGAAAGGAAAAAATTACCTGAGCATAACCAAGCTTCTACACGTTCACGTTATCTGTTTTGTTACAAGATACTGAAATGTGAAACATATCATGTTTAGCTTCTTACTAAACAAAAAGGCTGACGGTTTTGACACCAGATCATGCATGAACAAGCCATAGATCCTCTTGATGTTCCCTAATCTTTTGTATTTACCAAATTATTCACAACTGACTTGTTTCAAGTTTGGCAAGAATCAATTCAAGTAGTGGTGGAGAGATAAAAATGAACATGGGGCCCGTTTCATAAAATTTGTTATCTATAACAAATGCTAGATTTCTATGACAAATTTGGGCCCAGGTTTACCTTGGATATCGTCAGATGGAGAAGTTGCAGCGTCTCCGCTTTGAGGCACACAGCATCGACGACCAGGATTCTATTCTCCTCTTGGACGGTCAGAAGAACAGACACTGTCATGTCCAGGATGGCTTCCATTCGTAACACCTTCTCCTCCTTTCTAGCATCTCTGTCCTTCTCAACATCCAGTAACCATGGTAATAGGAATGAATAGATGCATTTCAAGGGAAGGAGATCATCATCAGAGTCGATACCCTCCTCCTTTTCTTCCTCCTCTTTCTTCTCCACCCTTGCATCCAGTTTATCTATCTCAGATCCTCCATCCACTTTCTCACTATCCTGAATATTCTTTACATCTCCACTAGTCCTAATTGCATCTTCATCTCCTCCATCAACCTTTGATGCAGCATCTATGCAAATGAGGTCACTCCAGGTACGAGTATGACAGGCAGCGTTCACATCGGCTGCTTTGAGCATGGTTCGGATGGTGGTGCGGTCGGAAAAAGTTCTGACAAGTTGGGCTAGAAAGTGAAGATGAGGTAGCGAGTCCCTCGCTTGGTGGAATGATGACTGGACGAGGTCTGAGACGAGGGATGGAAGCTGAGGATGTTGGAAGGATGGTTCAGTACTAGATTCTACACCTGGGAGAAGAGAAGAGAGGAGATGAGAGGAGAAAAGAGAGCAGATGAGAGGAGAGAAGAAGAGAAGAGAGCAGAAGAGAAGAAGAGAAGAGAAGAGAAGAGAGAAGAGAAGAAGAGAAGAGAAAAGAGAAGAAGAGAAGAAATAAAAGGACAAAGAAAAGGAAGAGAAAAAAAACATAGGAAAAGAATAGAAATAAGAAGAAAATTTCAAAAGAAGAGAAAAGAAAAAAAAACATTAAAAAATAAATTAACAAATTTACATACCTCAATTTACACGCCCATTATTAATACATCCCTGATCCATGAAATTCACAAAGCAAATTAACATCCTGTATACATATACCTCTATCCACCTCTATCAATATTACCACTTTAATATCTTTCTTATGGTAAATTGGGCAACCCCTAGGGTAGAAATGTTTATTTTCTAAATTTGCTTTTTAGGACGAATTTTTTTCTCTACAAAAACTTTAAGATCTTTGAGCGAACAAGATGTGCCTGATGATTTACAAATTCTGAAACAAAAATTATTCACAATATCATTTTTGCCTTTATTGTAAATAGGTCAATGTTTATACTATTCTTAGCATTGCTTATCAAACATTAATGACATAGAGCAAACTTACCTTCTATTTTTGATTGACCATTGTTTGTTTGTTGATTGCCTAGTCTATCATCTCCGTTACTCCCTGAGGGTTCCTGCTTTTCTATTTCTCCTTCTCCTTGCTCCTCCTCCACAGCAAACCTGATCTTGGCTCCCTTGATCCTTCTCTTACTGGCTCCCATCTTCTTGACCTCAACAGCATTAGGGTTCTGAGTAGGATTGATTCAAAATATACTCCTTAAAAAAAAGTTCTGCGATTGAAATTTGAGTTTGAGATATCTCTCTTATTAGTATCTTATTATATTTGATTTTTTTTTTTACTTGATAAGTTTTATTGGTCAGAAAACACAATGATTTACAAAATATGCATTACATGTACATCGTTTTGCAGAAAAATAATGAATAATCATATTGTTTCACACTTAAATCTTGTGGTTTCACATTTCAGTGTAAAATTAAAGAACATAGCATGATACTTCTGTAAACCCCAGCCTCACAGACGATACGACCATCAGACCGACACTAAATAGAAAGAGAGAGGCCAAGAAGTAAAGAACATTTATAATGATGTTGGTATCATAGAAAAGCCTGTTTATGCCCCTTTACAATGATGCCCAAAGCGTAATGATTATGTAATCATGGTATATGAAGTACACCTGAATATGGGTCCAAGTCAAAAAGTGAAATGTTGCAAAATGCTTTGCTATTCCTTCAAATATACAATCCATTCGGCAAACAAAAGAATAATACACTGTTGACAATAACAGTGCATTTTGCTATGCATCTTAATATATGTAAATAATCTTTTACACTTAGCTAGCATTTCAAAAAACTGAACACATGAATCAATACTGTCATTCTCTCCATCATTTTATATAATTTTATTTCTCGCCCTTTCCTTTTACAGTACGGTACATGTAAATAGCTCTTTGCTTATTTTCATTTACATTAGTCTCAATATAAATACAAAACATTCTCTTTACTCAGCTGTGCTACAGCTTCAATCTCTCTTTAACATTCATTTTTTTAAAGTTACCTTCAGCACACCAAGAAGCAGTGCAGTATTATTCAATCCTGCCTCCTGATTGGTCAATGCTGATGTCACATGATCCACACACATGGCAGAGACGCCTGACCACAGAGACTCCAAAACCTGTCGAGCTGGTGACCCTTTCTCATCACCAACTTTCTGCTTATACAGGTAGTTTAGCAAGGCCCCAGTCTGCTGATAAAGGGTCACAACACTCCATGTCTTGCCTTCTTCAGTCAGAGAAGATTTCAGTAGAGGCATCAGCTAGAACAAAATACAAGAGCATGTAATATCTTTCTTTTTTTAAATGACAAAATAGAATGTCAGAACAGATTTAAAGCGATACTTAACTGATCAAATTTCTGTCTATGCGTCAGCTTGCCTACCGTGGANCTTTTACAGTACGGTACATGTAAATAGCTCTTTGCTAATTTTCATTTACATTAGTCTCAATATAAATACAAAACATTCTCTTTACTCAGCTGTGCTACAGCTTCAATCTCTCTTTAACATTCATTTTTTTAAAGTTACCTTCAGCACACCAAGAAGCAGTGCAGTATTATTCAATCCTGCCTCCTGATTGGTCAATGCTGATGTCACATGATCCACACACATGGCAGAGACGCCTGACCACAGAGACTCCAAAACCTGTCGAGCTGGTGACCCTTTCTCATCACCAACTTTCTGCTTATACAGGTAGTTTAGCAAGGCCCCAGTCTGCTGATAAAGGGTCACAACACTCCATGTCTTGCCCTCTTCAGTCAGAGAGGATTTCAGGAGAGGCATCAGCTAGAAGAAAAATACAAGAGCGTGTAATATCTTTCTTCTTTTAATGACGAAATAGAATGTCAGAACAGATTTAAAGCGATACGTAACTGATCAACTTTCTGTCCATGCGTCAGCTTGCCTACCATACATAACGCAATACCTAAGACTTGATGCGAGAAATGGCAACAAAGCTAGCAAAGCAGCCAGTTATGTGACCATACTGCTACAGCAGACTTGAGATGGTGCTAGAGGAGATTTCGTGATACTGCTTCCGCTACAGTATGGCTTTAAGAAAGTTTAGCCAGAATCATACTTCGTACAAAATTCAATAATTATTTAGGCACTGACCACATCTTAAACTACAACTTCACTTTCATGTATTACAGCAAAAAAAATGATTGCTCACACAAAAACATACTTTCTTTGTCCTTAAAAAAGAAGAAACTGAGAGCCTGGCTCATAGATACAAGTAGTCTGTAGGACTAATCAGGAAGAAATTATCGTTGATGTTTGAAGGGAACTTGTTCATGTAGTTTCCATGTGACGCGTTCATCAATTAGGCTTTTGTGACCAAACATATCTCACTTGGTACACCTACACGTGTAGTAATAAATGTACAGAAATTTTCCTCCAATTCAATCATGTGAATTTGCATTAAATGATAAACAAGTCCATTTTGCTCTTTGTAAATACAGAGCAAGTTACCTACATTAATGTAACACAACCATTTAGTATGGTGCTGTATATGGTTGTTTTCAACCATTTCACCCATTTCAACAATTTTCAATTATACTCACTACACTAGTGATTTATTGCAGACTTAACAATGTACTGAACGTTCAAATCAACGTTTGGTCCCTCCCGTCTGCTTTCGCTACCACAATTACCTGTTGATCAAGGAGATGAGTGTGAACAGATGTATTCTCACTGGAGAGACTCTGAGCAATGCTGTATCTAAGACACTCCATGAATGACTTCAAGATGGCTGTGTTCTCACTGATGCTCTGACTAACACGCTTGCAGCTGAGTCTGTGTGAAGAAACATTTAGATAAATAATTCTTATGCAAATGAGGTCAACAGTTGTTAGTATGATGTTATTGTTGAAAGGCATATTTTTACAAAATTATTTACAGTACATCTATGTAAAAATACACAAAAAAACTACACTGTAATATATTTGTATTTAACAGATATGTTCTTAATCAGAAAGCAATAGCAAATGGCAAAATGCGCCATATGATATATGGACAAGCCAATGAGGAGCGTAACGATATTGATATGATAACAATGTAATTTGGAGCAACTTTAGCATCATAGTTTTGGTATCGCTGAAAGATTAATACAATGTATGCATGTCTCATGCTAAGAGATGGATTCCAATTCGTTCATGTCTAGTATGACAGGAGTAGTGCTTCTATTTTTATAGAGGGTTCACTTTGATACCATGCAATACACGCTCTTACTCCACCCTACTCACCCTTCTCTGAAGTTGTTGAAAAATTCCCGACAGAAGGCCTCGTCTTGACTTTTGACCTCCGGAGGCAGATGGCTGAGGAGGGGGAGGAGGTGGGGGTAGATGGTGGAGGCGCACCCGCTTCCCCCATTACGCAGGACGGACCAAAGCTTTGGAAGGACCGCCTTCCTTATGTTCACATGCTTCCAACAATCCTAAGAAAATATAAAAATGTTAAAGCCACATAATGGTTGGTGTCCATGCGTATTGCATCATAATTCGCTGACACCAGATTTAGATGAATAAGCAATTCATGTCTATGTGTTTGCAAAGGTCTCTAAAGAAGCAAACCTGTGGTCCCACCATTTTGCCTTCATATCTCAAGGGCAAGGTAAATCTGATATATGTGATAAGAATTCCTTAAGACAGAAGGCTAGGGCACAGTGCAAACACAATTATATATTGCAATCATGGATATTATTACCCTGGCTTTAGCTCCGGCAACCGTAGCACTCAGTACATTTAAAGGAGTCACACCAAGAAGCAAAAGTGTTTTGAATTGATGCAAAATTCATATCATTGCGAAGGGAAAGCCTTACTGATCAATTACAACAANTTTTTTTTGAATCTCAAAAGTCGGGGTGCGTCTTATACACGGGTGCGTCTTATACACGGAGATTTACGGTACATGTACATGTAATGGTTGGTGTCCATGCGTATTGCATCATAATTCGCTGACACCAGATGGTTGAATTAGCAATTCATGTGTATGTGTGTGCAAAGGTCTCTGAAGCAGCAAACCTGTGGTCCCACCATTTTGCCTTCATATCTCGAGGGCAAGGTAAATCTGATATATATATGACAAGAATTTCTTATGGCGTTAGGCTAGGGTACAGTGCATTACACCTGTCAGGCCTGTCACTTGTAAAAGTGAAGTCCACTCTTAGTGATTGACAACATTGTTATTGGCCAAGCACCCAAATGGTGTCAAAATCCCAATGAAAACCCACTAGTGTGACACTTTAGGATGATATTTAGTGTACTGGTCATGCAACTAATTAAAGAATAAATTATCTAGAACGTTTTCACTTTTTTATTCTATCCATTTCTACTGGTCTGTTGAGACTATCTGGAAGGTGAAAAGCAGTCTAGAAGCAAAAGTTCAGAAACATTCTAGAGACAGACTCAACATGCACAAATTACTAACGCAGCATACAATATGTTTCGTAAAAGATTTAAGAAAAAACTAAGCATAACAAATATATTAAATATATTACAATTGTGCATTAAATAGGAAATTACGGTGTAATCATAGATACACGACATGAAGGAAAAAGCCTGGAGTCGACTCTCTCAGTAATGTGTTTTCTCTGTAAACCATTTTCTTGACTTCAACACCCTTTGTCACAGATTGAATCCACCCTCATTAGAGGAGGCGCGATAGCTCCAAAAAATTTTTTAAAAATTACCAGGTCTCTTGGAGAGGACCTTAAGCCGTTGGTCCTCTGGTTGCTTACTAACAAGCATTTATGCTTTCTTAGCAGTCAGGTAAAATAACCACCACTACATTACTACAAGGGGTCAAAGACCTACCAGGTCACAAGAGATGAGTCTAAGGATGCCTTCCCAGAGAGGACCAACAGTCAAAGGTTCAGTCTCGTCCATACTGGCCAGCAGGGCAGGGCACAGCTTAGGGAGGTAGGGGGTCAGGATCGAAGGCATCACCTTGCATAGGGTACCTAGCAGGCTGTACATGGCACCACGGATCTGAAATACAGAAACAAATAAAGGGATGATGTGTGAGAATACATTCTTTCTTCATCATAATTGGTAGAAATATTACCCATCTTAAGAAAACTTTCACTTGCCGTGCTGCCAGCTTCTTCTGACATATGTCGTATCTGGAGTTGTTGCTGATGCAGTATGATGAACGTAGACTTTGGACGATATATTCTTTCTTCAACGTAATATCACATTCTACCATAATGGCATCAGCAACAGCACCAGCTACAGCTACAAAATAGGTACAGAATCTTGCAGCAGGGCAAGTTTTTGAGTTACATCATCAATCAGATGAATCTCTTCAGTGAAATAAAGGGTTGTAGCTGAATGTCAACTGAAAGGCCGTCTGTACTAGTGTGGACAAGAGGGATTAGACAACTAAGCGAGGTCACCGGCAGGTGGCTATCTCATCAACTTAAACTCAAATCAGCTCTCAATTCACATAAGAGGATCACAGGGGACCAACAGGCACCGATTAGGCATTGTTTTCTACATAGAGGGAGCAAGTAGCTACAAGTAGTACAGTGGGGCTTAAGATAATGTATAGAAGGCCTTCATTGGTCAGAGTAGTCCATGGTTGATGATGTATTGAAACAGCCACAGCAGCCCTTCCTGCGATATGTATACTATCTGCTAGTTACATGTAACTGTAGATAAACTGTGATAATTTTATATGGCACCACATATTTCAACAAAGAAATAAAAGTTTGCGACTAAATGTATGCAGATATCCTAAATATATTCCATAGTTGCCTACTGCCACCTAGTAAACCTTGATTGCCTTTTCTTACAATTAATGTTTACATAAAATTGAGTCTTTTTTGCAGCAGTAATTTCTTGAGGCAGCACATTGCATCCTAAGCAAATGGGTCTTTAAAAATGTCTTGTAATTTTCATTTCTGAGATTGGATCAACATACCTCTGGAGATTTATTCTTAACAAATTTCCACAGTTTGTCTTCAGAAAGAATGGTGTTCAGTTCTTCCTTACTTCCTTCAAGCTGTTCCTCTGGTAAGAGATTGATGAACTCTCTGAGAGCAAGCAGAGACGAGCTCACCACTCGCAGATACTTTTCAACTTGTTCTTCTTTAGAAAACGACCTGTTTCAAGTAAAAATTATGAGTAAATTCAGGTCTATCATCATCATGGAGAATTCGTCTAGATTATTTACTATAAGATTTTATCGTTTGAATAAGCATATTTGTGGCTTACACCCAGTAAATAAGATTGATTGATCGATCTGAAATTCAACTCCTGCTGGTTCCAAGATTTTTTCTGACTTGTTTTCAATTACAGATCGATCAATCGATCTTATTTGCTGGGTCACAAATATGTTTATACAATTGAAATTTCTCCCAGGAAGTATTACATTTATAAAAATAAGATTTATCATTCAATTTTTTAAAGATTTCATCGGATATTCAGCTGAACCATTTGTGGGATGACATGTCTTCTTCCTAGTGACATCTGCTACACTGCATTGAATTAAATATATAGATTTAGGGTTAGAGTTGCAATAGGGTTAAGGAATTAGAGTAGAGTTAATAGGTGAAGCTGGTCCAATAAAAGATGAAAATTGGGATACAACGTTTTCTTAGATTTCAAACTATCACGTACACAAAATAAGGTAGACAAGACAGGCACCTTGAGACCACTTACTTTGGATCACTGAGCGTTTCAGCAGTTTCCTTGAACAGATTGTCTTTGTAAAGCTGTGAAAACAAACAAGAAAGAGTTGGGAATTTCTCTTGCATTGAGGGGAAAAAAAATCATAATGAGGCAACAGGGATCTATAGCTACAGACAAAAATTATTGGTAGCAAATATTACAATGATGTTCATAGTGGATAGTGGATGGCATATACATGTAAACACCAAATACAAAATCATTGTGTTTTTAACCTTCACCTGTATAATAAGCCCACGACAATTTTGGTTGAGTCTAGATGGAAAAGAATTTTAAAAAATTTTTTAAGAATGCAGCTTTTAAACTCAATATTAATAGTCAAATTACATCCATCAGGGTTATACAAGTTCAAATACATGTATATCTCTCAATTTACGAACGGAATCTACGGATGGCTGTAAAAAATTCAAGATCTGTTCATTCAAGATGATGAGTATTGCTATTATAGTCATCAGCATCTATATTTACCTGTAGCACTTCTCCCTTGCAGAAGGCAACTGCATTGCCCTGTTTCTCCTGGGAGGTGAAGGCCTTCCTGAATGCAACCTTTGCCCCTGACCCTGCAGGGGCGTAAGGGTCATTCTGGGATATCAACCAGCATCCCATGATCGCCTTGAGATGGGGGGCAAGGTTGCGCTTGACCCGACTGACCACCTTGATAAACATCTGCTGGGTGGCCTCCCTAACTCGCTTGTCATGGTCCTAGAATTACAGGAGAGAAGAGTAATAATTATTATACTAATACAAAAAATACA